>SCLH01063177.1:0-21231 GCA_004367855.1 Oikopleura vanhoeffeni
CACAGAAAAAATATATTTTTTTTTTTAAAAAAAATAATTTTTTATTTTACAGTGGTTTTCTCAAGAAAAAAAGGAAAAATTCATATTTTCTAACAGAAAAAAAGCAAAAAAAACAATTTTGATAACTAAAACAAATTTCCTTGATCAAGATTTCCAGCCCCCAAAATGTGGGTTCGCTCGATCCGCTATAGGCTTGATTACTCGGCATGATATTGAGTAAATCAAGTTTCAGCAGCTATTTGGCGCTATTCATCAAATTCTAACTATAAAGTCAAACTGACTTTTTTTCAGGAAACAATCATTCGTTCAATCGATTGTATCTTTTTTTTTCTCCTCTCACTCCTCAAGTCAGTCTCTGGAAATGATTCAGAACTGCTCGGAAATTGCAAACTCATCCCTGTCATTTTTTATTTTAAGAGGGTAGTTGTCTCGAACAGACTTTGCTTCAAAACCGAGACCAAAATAAACCATTGTATTTTCTTACGCGAGACCGTTCACACTCCACCAGTACCACACCACATTGCAATTTGTCTTGTGTTCACTAGTGTTGTTTTGAAAATTTCTTAGCAGAAATGTAAACTTTTCTCAGAAAAAGTTTAGGATTGTTCTAGATTTGCAATCTCATGTTTTTCTCTTTTTTCATTTCGCAAATATTTCGTTCATTCGAGTCTTAATTCTCTACCGAAAAGTAGAAAGGAATATTTGAAAATAAATTAAATAAGTTTTTGTCTTTTTTTCTCCTTCACGTCTCAAGTAGAGATATATTTCCGAGACTCAACCCCAAAGAGATATTGCATACTCCGCTGAGTGGATATAGCTCAGTTTTTCAGCAAAAAATAATTGCAATGGAGAAGTTCAAAGAGCCTCAGCCGAAGGCTGATTTCCATCTGGTCCAATCAAACTCCCGACTTTTGTCAGCTCTGTCCGAGTTTATTGGATTTTTCCCTGGAAGATTGCATTTGAAAGATCTACTTGCAATTCAAGATATTGGGATTACAACGTTTTCTGCTGTAAGTTATTTATTTAGTCGCCCTTTGTACTTCTTTTTTTGTGTTTGAGTTCTTTCCGTTCGAAGAATCCTCTTTCAAAGGAAAAAAATTAAAAACAACAAACAGAAAATGGGCGTGAGCGTTCTAAATGCCGTCATAATTTGAAAAGTTTTCTAATTTTATAAGAAGATCGCAATAGGTCAAAATGTAGTTAAATCAGTATTCTTACGAGTGTAATCAGATGAGGATTGAATAAGTTGATTTGGAAAATTAAAATCTTTTAACATTTGTCAACTTTGGCGGAAAAAGCTTAAATCCTTGAAAACCCTAGTTGGAAATTACTTGTGACTTATAGTGTAACTCAAGTTCATTTTGCAAAAATTGACACATTTTCGATAAAATATCAGCCGAGCAGGGCCTCTAGGATATAATTCAGATTACCCAGTTTGCAGAACCAGCCCTCAGTCTTAAGGGCGTCTCCGCTCCTAATTTGACATATTCTCGATAAAATATTAGCGAAACATGGCTTCAAGGATATTACTAAGATTAGCCAGTTTGTAGGACCAGCCTTCAACCTGCGTAAAAAAAAATATGTCTAAACTTTTTCGTATGACCACACTCCTTCACATGTAAGCGACACAAGTGGACCTAAGTCAAAACGGTAAATCTATCTCCTCCCTTGTAATAAACCTAAATTTTGACATAATCTGTAAAATTAGTATTTAAAACTCTGAGGATCTGTTTGTCGATAAGTGCTATTTTTTCTAGAAAATGCGATAAACCACCGTTTTTTGAACTTTAGTCATCGAAAATTCTATCTCTTTAAAATTCACTCAAATTTTTGCACAAGGTAGCTCGAAACAAATAGAAACTTCTGAGGAGTTGTTTTTCTTTTTTCTTTTCCCAATTTCGATCCAAAACAAAAAAGAATATGAATCTTTCAAGGTCAAATGAAAAAATGAAAAAAAAAATTTCCGAAAAAACACGCGCCTCGACTTTCTCGAAAGTAGACTCAAAAGAAAGCTGAGGAAACACTGAAGAGAAAGTCGGCTTTCGTCAACCCGATATTTTGAAGTTTTTAGTGGTCAAATTGACACAAACGTTATTTTTGAGCATAACTTTGAGAAAAAATACTTAGAAAAAAAAATCGAAAAAAAACGCAAAATTTTCGAAAAGTCTTTTTGTTGTCATTTGGGTTGTTTTATGCGTTCAAAACATAAACAACTGATTTGGTGCATTTTATGTCATAATAACTGCAGAGAATGTAGGAGCAGGGACACCCCTAATCAGAAAATCTATCTCCTCCTAGATCAAATTTCGAAATTTTACTCATATTTTTGCAAAGGCCAACCATAAAACAACCCGAAACTTTCACTGGGGCGTCTTTTGTCAAATTTCGACCTGAAACAAAAACATATGAATTTTTCAAGGTCACGTGAGAAAACTCCCATAAAAAAAAAAAAAAATTTATGATGATGTGATTATGGGTTTTGCTAGGCTCAAAGTTATGCCTGAAAAACAAATTTTATTTGCAATTCTCATCATATTTCTTATTTTCTATTTTTAGATGCTTGAACCTTTTCTGGTCAGTTCCAGCGCCTTTGAGAAGGTTTTTCATCATCAATTCTGGAGCGAGCTGCGACGGGATGAGTGCAAGAAATTTGATGATCCTTCATTCGCCAATCCTTCTTCTGAGATGATAAAAAATGACCGGCTGTTACGGAAATTGCAAACCACTGATGGTGTAATGTTTCTTGGGCGATTCTTTTCACAATTGTCGTTCCTGCTGTCTTCTTCAGATTGCAATATTGAGAAATTGGACGTTTTCAAAAATGGCTTAGAAAAACTGATGCCAGATATCAACATGGATGTTCTAGCAACCAAGCCTGAACTCCGATTTACACCCATTGCAATGTTGAACATCATGATCCAGATAACACGATTCATGAGAGTAAGTTATATTTATTTTACCTGCCCTTTTCACTAGCCAGTATTTCAAATTGAGGCAATTTTTCTACAAAATCATGTTCACCGTTCCCTACCCTTCTAAGAGAGTAAGAAAAGCAGAGAAAAAAATAAAAATAATATATTTTAAAAATATAACTATATATATATATGAAAAAACATATATAACATATATAAAAAAAACCCCCAAAAGAAAACACCACAACCCCCCTCTATCGATAGTCCTTTGCAGCATGCATACACTCCTAGATACGTAAGCGAGACAGTGAGATCTAGTTTTAAAACAGAAAATGTATCTCTTCCCTGGATTTTCCCCTTTTCTTTGAAATGAACCTAAAATTTATATAACACATATAATCAGTATCTTATAGCTTCTGAGGAGAATGTGAGATTTGCAATGATTTATTCACATTTTTGCGGAAAGCTAAATAGGTGGGGAAAACAAATACCAATCGTGGCCTAACTAGTTGTTAGAAAAATATGTCATTAAACGAGGTCTAATATTTTATTTCAGGCTGTTGGAATTGTTTTGGAAAAGAACTCGATATTCGCAATTCCAGCTCATTTTGCAGAGTTGTTTGAGATCACCAACGTTTTGGTGGAATCACCTGCTGATATTGAAGCGTCTGGAAAATCTGTTTTCCTGAGATATGTTGATTGCATTGGAAATGCAATTCATTCCTATCTCAAAACTACCCAATTCACTTCTTTGGAGGGCATGTCAGGAATGTTGCATTTATTTTTTATTTATTATTCCTCTTTCCTCTTAATTTGCAAAAAATAAAAAACAAGAGAAGAGAAAAACTTCTCTCTCCTCTATTCTCTCCCCTTCTCTCCCCCTATAAATTTATTCATATCACCGCGCGTCAAATTTTTCGAGAAATCGTAATATATAAGGGGAGAAGAAAAAACACAGTAAAACGACGAGAATAGCATTAAAGGTTCACCATATATATAATAAGGGGAGAAAAAGGAAAAAAAAAAAAGAAAAAAATTTATGAAAAATTAATCCTCCCATCATTCCTATATAAGTTATTGCAATTTTAAAGAAGCCTGTTAATATTTTATCGACCCCCCTGGACACGATGCCCTGTGATGGAGGAAATGTGGATAATGTTCCTTTTTCTCGACCAAAATTTTGCAATGGTTATGATAGCTCAGAGATCTTGATGGAATTGATGCAGGGGTTGACCGCTGAATCTTGGGAAGGTGAATATCTTGCTGCTATTGATTCTTTCGATTTCGTGTTGGATTATGGATTGGCTTATCCAAGCGAGTTTGTGAGTATTTTTCAATTCAATTCACACCTTCCCATCCCCCACGCTTTTTGTTTTGCAATTAAGGGCATCCCTGCTCCCAATTTGACACATTTTCAATAAAATATTAGCCGAAAAGGGCCTCGAGTATATAATTCAGATTAGCCAGTTTGTGAAACTAGCCTTCAGCTTGCGTCAGAAATGTGTCAAAACTTTTTTTTGTATGCTTACACTCCCAGACACATAAGCGAGACAGGGAGACCGAAGCCAAATCGGAAAATCTATCTCCTCTCAGGTTTTATTTTGAACTAAACCTAAATTTTAACATTACCTGTATAATTTACTATTCAAAAACTTTACAGAAGCGTTTTTGTCGATAAGCGCTATATTTTCTTAGAACATGCAAAAAAAAAAAAAACCCACCGTTTTTTTTGGACATTACGCCTCGAAAAATCTATCTCCTCCCAGGTTAAAATTGCAAATTAGTTCAAAATTTTGCAAAAGCCAGTTCAAAACAAAAATAAAAAAAACTTTACAGTGTTGTTCTTTTTGCAATTTCGACCCCAAACTCAAATATGAATTTTCTAAGGTCAAGTGAAAAAATTTCCGTAAAAAATGTGCTTCAATTTTTTCAAAAGTAAGCTCAAAAGAAAGCTGGGGAAACACTGAAGAGAAAGCTGGTTTATGTCAACCCGATATTTTGAAGTTATAGTGGTCATATTGATACACACGTTATTTTTGAACATAATTTTGAAAAAAAAATACTTAGGAAAAAGCAAAACCTTCGAAGAGTTTTTGTTGTCATTTGTGTTGTTTTATGAGTTCAAAACATAAACAATTGATTTGGTGCATTTTTATGATATAATAACTGCAGAAAATGTAGGAGTAGGGACACCCCTAAGTATGCAATATTTTAGTCACCGATTCTAGATGTGATCATAATTTTTAACACGAAATTCAGACACCCCGTGGAAAGGTTATTTCTAATCCTGTTCATTGCAATATCGCAGAAAATGGACGGCGGTGAGGTGTGCACAAAAGATCAGGAACCAAACAGTTCTGTTTGTGATGATATCTGACATCGTGAATTGTGCAATGCTACAGATGATTGGATTCTCAGCTATTGAGTCAGCTAGTGTTGCTCTACTGATGTGCAGAAATGGGTATTGACCCTAATGCTATTTTTGAGGACTTTGTTCCACGCATTGATGCCAGGGAGGGTTTTTTTGTTAATGACATAGGTTATTACAAGAACATTGCAAAGGTTATTGAAAAAAACGTTCAAAGTGTTGATTCTTCTTTAGGATTTGCTTATTCGTCCGTTATTTTTCAGAATTTTGAAAATGTTAACCCTTTGCAAAGAATTGAGTTTTTGTCCCCGGAATATCAAAGATTTTTGCAAACTGGTTCACCAATTAGAACTTATTCAGAAAATGACCTAATTTTTGAAGATAGGTATTTGAATATGGAAAATTGCAAAAAGGCTATTATGGCTAGACGTGATTTCTTTTTTGGTTCTAACGGGTCAACCAAAGGCGATTTATTTTTGCTAAACGAGATACAGAATCGATCACTTATGACCACCTGGTGTCGCACACCCAAGTATGATGTCACCACCCACATGCGTTGCACTAATGTTGAGTGCCGGACAACTGGCCCTTGTTTGGTAAAGCATGGTATACTAGATTTGCATAACTGCTCTAGGTAAGGATACCGTTTTGTAACTTTTTGATGATTATTGTTTTGCAAAAAGGAAAAAAAAATAGAATTCAATTTATAATTCTTTCATTCTTTTCTTAATAACCTACAAGAAAAAAAAAAAACGGGGGGGAGGAGGGGGTCGCCCCCATCCTTTTCCGGCATTGTTCAGGCAGAAAGGACAGAAAATTTCTGGCCGAAAAGAAAAAAAAAATGCTTAAAAACAGCTGCTAAGTAACTCCATTTTTAGATGGGAGTCACTTTTGCTGGTGGCCAATCAGATCTCGACTATCGTCAATTGTCGTCCAGTATTGCAAAATTGTCAGTTGCTGCCTTCTTGCGCCAAAACGGCGTTGGGTGAGATCCATGGATCAGTTGCAGAGAACTTTTTTTTGCAATATTCAAGTGTCGCTGGTGAAAAATATGGGTTCATTGATGATGAGCCTTTCTATTTAATGGACTCGTCTGGCACATGCCCTGGACAGTATTTGTTAATAAATTGCGGATTTGGAAAAGCTTTTACCAGCGGACAGGTTAGTTCATCACAAAATATTGAATGTCGTGAAAATTATGATAAAGTAATTTTCACTGATTTGGGGCTCATTTTTCAACAAAATTAAATTCCAAGTTTAACATCTCCATTTATCGGCCTTCAGCCGATCTGGGGCTTATCTCTCAAAAAAAAATTAAATTAAAAATACAATTTGTCCCTTCATCGGCCTTCGGCCGACTTGGGGCTCATTTTTCGACAAAACTAAAATCAAAACATAATATATTCCTTTATCGGCTTTTTGATCATCACCGACATTTATATATCATAAATTAACTCCACCACCAGTTCAAAAGAAAAAAAAAAAAAAATTTTTTGGGGAGAAAAAAATTTTTACATTGCGAAAACCACCCCATTAAAATCATATCTTTAGATTAATGGATTTCCGATTTCAAAATATTTGGTGTCTATTGTTTTGCAAAAATTCAATATTCCCTTTTTTTCTGTGGTCAAGAATGGGTATATTGCTGTAGAAATTGCAAAAGTTTCGTTGGATCAATGTCAGCTTTTGCTGAAGTTTGCTGGTTTTATTGCAATGTTCAATGGTCTGACCCGTAAAGCTGGTTTTTCACATTCTTGGTTTGACAAGAATTTTCCGGAGGGATATTCCCGTGATGAGTGGTGTTATCCACCACCTCAAGAGATTGCAAACTTTATTCATTGCAGTGATCCAAGAACTCATTACTTCTCCGGGACTGAACACGACGCCCTAGTGAAGGCTGCTTCTGAACTTGTCGAGGAGACTCATCGTGACATCGGAATGTCCCCAATGACAGCGTGCCTTCGATATTTTTTTGCAAGGAATCAAATTGCAGGTGGTGTGCGAAATCTCTCGCAAAAAGCAATTGAAGATGAGATTCACCG
Organism: Oikopleura vanhoeffeni; assembly: GCA_004367855.1. Classification (NCBI taxonomy): domain Eukaryota; kingdom Metazoa; phylum Chordata; class Appendicularia; order Copelata; family Oikopleuridae; genus Oikopleura; species Oikopleura vanhoeffeni. Next base: position 7,323 of record SCLH01063177.1, read on the forward strand.
AATTGACCCTCGTGTAGTCACATTTGCAGAGCCGTCTTTGTCAGTTGCATTAGACGGAATGGTTTGTAGAATGCCCAGATGTTTCAGTCCCGAGTGTCCCAATAACATGCAATTGTCTGATGAGTTTGCGATTATTATCACCCGCTGGAAAGATTCACAGAGTTATTCTGATGCTCACTATCTCGATTGGGAGTCAACCTTGGTACACGCTCCCCCCGATTTAAATGGTTAGTTTTGCAATTTCTATATATAAGGGGATCATGGTCACAGTTTGACATATTATTATGACACGTAAATAAGCAAAACTTTTTCTTCCCTTTTCATCTTTAAAATCTCTTTCAAAAACCATATTTTCCCTGGGCAATATTACAAGATACGCTTATATTTTGCAAATAAAAAGGGAAAAAAATAATCAAAAACGAAAAAAGAAAAGGATATTGGTAGCTAAAAACAATATAAACCTTCTGTTTTAGCTCGAAGCGATTTCCTGTGTTTTTGCATGGATAAACGTGGACTTCAGAAGGATACTGTTCTGAAATTATTGCAAACTTATGGAATCCCCTGCCTTAATTACGTTTATGAGCCAGATGTGCCCATTAAAGACACTTTTATACTGCCACGTCCACATTTCTGTGTTGTGTCAATGACATATAACTTGCCTTGCTCAGATTCACCTTTTATGTTTAATGGGCCTGTAGAGATCGAACATAGTGAAATTTACAGTTTCATCGGTCAAAATAATCAACTCTCTGGTTTCGGTAGACTTAAGATTGCAAATGATACTGATCACGAGGACCAGGAGTGATCAAAACATGAGGAGGGCAAACATTTTTGTCACAAAAAGAAAAGGGGAGAAAATATATTTAAAAAAAAAAGGGGGGGAGGAGCCCTCCCCCCTAATTCAAAAAAGAAAAAAAAATAGTTAAATTAGTTAATAGAGAATTTTCTCCCTTTTCCGTATCTCATGTTCATATATTGAGTGGTTCTAGAATATTTCAGTTCTACCATCTCATTAAATTTCGAAATTATAAGCCGCTTAAAAGCCTCTCATTTAGTTTTCCTGCAATACAAAAATACAAATTTTAATGCAACTCCCCGTTTCTCAAAACTTGATTATTTGTAAATAAAAAATTTGAATAAAACAGAGGGGAGTTACCTCATTTATTCATATAGAAAGAAAAAAAAACACCCGCCAATTTGTTTGTTTCCCGTACTTTCACTTGGTAACTATGATCATAATATAAATAAATATTCTTTTTTTTTTTTTTTTTTTTTGTATTGTTTATCGAGATGGCTACATCCCAACAGTGTGGGCATTTTATGTCTGTAGTTTTAATATGCAAAATTTAAGTTTAGGGATTAAATCTATTTACTTTTGTTTCCCACTTTTTGGGAGTCGTATTCTTTATTTGAACAATTTTTGTCTTTTCATGACAGACATCAAATTAATGTACAGGTTTTTTTCTTTGTTGATGCAGTGCAAAAAAAAATAGAAGAAAAATAAAATAAGGGGGGGGAGGGGAGAGAGATGAGGTTAGATACCAAAGGCACAAATTAGTACTCCACCCCCCTCTCCCCCCCCAATATTTCAACATTTTTTTTAAAAAAAAACTTTTTTGAGAGAATTTCAGTTCCGATCATTTTTCTTTTTATCCTAGACAGTTCAGAGTAAACGGTAATTTTGCAATTTTTGAAGGCATGAAAAAGTTTCTTAAGAAACAAGGGGTCCAGTTAGCTTATGCAGTTTTCTATTATATGGCAATTTTGAAAAAAAAATAAAAATTAATCAAAAAATTGCAAAAGAGTTAAATCAAATAAAAATAAAATGAACTTTCCCCTTCCTCCCCTCCTTCATCCTTTCCCCCTTTTGGTTGTACCAATATTATTTTCAAGGAGCGATTCTATTGACTTATTAGCTTTGCAATGTAGGGAAAGGAGAAGGGAAAAAGGGAAATGTTGTACGAGAGTTTTTGATCTTATCACGCCTGTATGACTATTTACGATGAAGAGGGACAGGGATAACAAGATGCTATTTTCTTCTGTAAGACACAGAAGGAGGAGAGCTTTCATCTGTAGATGGACTCGAGGCACACGATGAGGCTATAATAAATATGTCAGGGTCATTTTGCAACAATTTTTCGGGTGAAATATCTTTTAACAACATCAGTAGCTGCAATATTTTACTAATCGCATTTTCGTGCGTTATTTTATCATGTGCATTTTTAAGCTCTTCAATAGTATTTCTGAAGAGTTTTGCAAAAAAATCAACTTTGGGTCCATAAGAGTAGATTGAGAATGAATCAAGATCATTTTTCCTTGATTTGGTAGGTGTATTACATACATTAAAATTTTTTGTTAAATTTAGGTCTGGGTCACCATTTATTGATTTGTTTGCATTTTCTATCTCAAGAATCAGACTTTTCAGGTCTTCTTTCAGGTTATATAGGTCTATAAAATTATCAACATCGCCATTTTCATTTTGTTCAATGAAGGATAGTTTAGGAGGCGATATTGTGTAAGATGAATTTGCATCCTGGGTATCACTAAAAGTATTATTTTGTTCTATGTTTTGCAATTTGGATATATTTATCGAATTATTTTTATGGGCTGGTTTAAAACTAGTCCCATATTCATCAAACTCATTTGAAAATTGTGGTGTTTTTGCAAAAAATATATCATTATGGTGACCGCGTTTTGTTTTTAGTCTCTGCCAAGACCAGAATTGGTCTTTCTGACCAAGTTCTGTAAAAAGATCAAGATCACGTGCCCACCAAAAGGGGTCAAAATTTAGCCTACTGGTTTCAAATTTCAAAAAATTTTTTTCAATTTTGCAATCAAAAACTATGCTAAGAAGTGAGCACAAGAAATGATGAGTGTTATAAAATTTACAGCAGCTACTGTGAGTTGTATCAAAATTACCTTCGCCTTTTTTAATACAGTTTTTTATTAATTGCAATGAGGAGATTGTACCATCTGTATTTTGCCAATCCATTTGCTCAGAATTTGCCATTTCAAGTAGATTTGACAAAAGCTGATTAACGGGCATGTCATTAAATCTTCTAAGAATCGGTTCCTGTATACAATTCATTTTTGCAAGGACCTCTGTTAACCCAATTCCAAGACAATCAAAAATTTTGCTACAACCAGTGAGCAACAAACTCCTTTCTATTTTTAATTTTTCTGTTGTTAATTGAAATACATTAGAGGTTTTTATTAGCTCACTGGATATAGATGAGTTAACATTTATGGTCTTTGCAATATCGTCATGTAAAGAACACAGGTCAATTTTTATCGGATTTTGGATCATTGTCATCATGGCCAGCTTAAGTTCGAACGGAATTTTTCCTACATTGAAGTCAGAGTCTTGATTTTCAGCCAGGAAAGTATTTGCAAGTTTTCGTATTTCATGGGAGATTTTGAATTGATTACAGATTCTACTTTCTTGCTGATCGATGATTGGCTGCAGGCTTTTTGCCATTATTCCCGCCACCCTATCATCTACTCCCCTCAGTAATAGATGTATATACGAGGATTGTGATTGGTCTGGAATTGCCCTGCATTTCATGTTCAGTAAAAAGGAATCCCAGTCATTAGCGTCACTCATTTTTTTTGGATGAAAGCTATTTATAGCTTGAATATCACTGACCATGTTGCAAAAAAGTGGAGGAATTATTTTTGAGTAAAAATAATCTGTATAGTCATTTTTGGTAATTGACTCATTCAGGAAGGTTTGCAGTGCATCAAAATTGACAGCTTTCTCCAGCAGTATCCGTCTCATATTGCAATTTTCCTTGTCCAACTTTTTCTCAAATTCTGTGGGTCCTTGGCCTGATAGACGCTTCATTTGACTTATTGAAAGACCATTTTTTTCCATGTAAATCAATTCTGCTTTACAAAGTTGTTTTTGTTGATTTTTTTTCAAAGTGAATTCGTTGGTTGCATGGTTATAAACATAACTCACCATCAGTTCGTTTTCAAGTGCTACAAGCCGGTCATTGGGCCCCATCAACATTGTAAATGGCAGGATTATTGCATTTGATAGACATGTAGGAATTATTCCTTCTTCAAAATCTTTCTGCGACATCAGGATGGAATCACCATTGTTTATGTTGAATAAACAATATTTTGCAATCTCATCTACGGGGAGGTTTTCATCAATTGAATTTTGATATTGATTTTTCAGATGAACTCCTTAAATAATTTTAATTATTAAGGCATTAAAATAAGTCGTGATCAATGGGCACTAGTGAGACCAAAGTGCAATAATTTTTCGAAGATTTTGTTTTCTCAGATTTATGCGTCAAATGTCCAAAGCTATGTAATTTTTAGTAATTTAAGGGTATGGCTGTTCTTAAATTGACATATTCTCGACTAAATATTAGCAGGCCAGGGCCCCGAGGATACAAATTCAGATTGCCCAGTCTGCATAACCATCGTTCAACCAGGCTAGGAGAAAGGTAAAAAACGGAAAAAAAAAAAAATTTTTTTCTGTCAAAACTTCTCTGTATGACAACACTCCTTTACACATAAACGGGACAAAAGTCACATAAGTAAAAATGGAAATTCACATTCCTCCGAGGTCATCTTTTGAAATAAACTTAAATTTTAACACAACTTATGCAGTCTGTGTACAAAACTTTTGTCAGTAAGCTTTTGTCAATAAGTGCTATATTTATTCTTGAATATAGAAATTAGCGTATGGGTGAAGTGGAATTTTTGTGACTTTGTAGATAACAAAAGGGAGGGTAGAGATTGCAAAATGAAACACTCCTTTATACATAAACGGGACAAAAGTTATCTAGACAAAAATGGAAATTCATATTACACCGAGGTCATATTTTGAAACAAACTCAAGTTTCAATACGACCCGTGCAGCCAGTGTAAAAAACTTTTGTTGGTAAGCTTTTGTTAATAAGTTCTATATTTATTCTTGAATACGTAAAAGAATATAAATGAATATGTAAAATAGCATATGAGTGAAGGGGGATTTTGGTGACTTGGTAGATAAAGAAAAAGAGGGGAGAGATAGCAAATAAAACACTTTGTGTTATTCAAAATTCAAAATTGCATTTTTAATTTCTAATAACTTTGCTATTTTCGTACTATGTTTTCCACTGTTCTGATTATATCATTTGAAAACTGATTTTTTTCTACCAGTTTCTGAATGTAGTACTTAATTTTATTATCAAAATCCCTTGGTCCTTTAACAAAGGATTTTATCCTGCTTATTTCACAAATAAGTTTGTGTCTAAGAATTGTTCTTAGCTCAATGTTTTTTATTGTACCCTCCTCATCACTTGTCCTTTTAATCTCTTGATAACTTTCTCCCATTAATTTAATGTCCCTAATTCCCCCCGGTTTACAATATTTGCAATAATTTTGATTTTTATTTTTGATTCGATGTTGACATTTTTTATTTGTCCACCATTTAAAAAAAGTTCTAAAATTGTATTCACCTATTTTATCCCTGACCATTGAGGGTTCCCTATTAAAGTGATCTATACAATTAAACGGAAACGTCTGTTTTAGTGCAATTTTGCTAATATCTTTTAGATATTTGTCAGGAAATTGCATCCATAGTGTATATCTATTCGCAGATAAACCACCCGATATTTCATAAAAATTTGCAAGATTTGGTTCCGGGATATTTGTTAATGCTTGCTCAGCTAACAGACGTTTACCATTTTTTCTGTTGAATTCCCTAATTGTTAAAAAACGGTCTTCAAAATTTTTTATTTTGTTTCCATTTTGGTCTCCTATATACATACACTCTTTAACTGTATTGTATAATTGGACTGGCTGTCCAGTTTGCAATATAGAACTTATTCTATTGATCAGAGATTTAATATGCATATCTCTCAAAGTAGGATGTCCCACTATCATTAGGATTTGTAGTTGACTCGGGTTCTCGATATTTTTAAATTTGGTCCTATATAACTGCAAAACAGTCTGGTTATATATAGATTGAATTGGTTGTAAAATTTCATTTGCTGGGACTGGTAGACTGTCAGTACCGTGTAAATATGTTCCCGCTGCAATAGACCTAAATTGATTTGCAATGTGATTACGAAAACCAATGTCTGCAATTGTTAGTGCCCATCTTTTGGCTGTCCTGAATTTGCCTTTCAGGACGTCATAGTGTTTTTTAAAATCAAATTTACCATTTATAACTGTAAAATGAACCCCAAGATATTTAAAAGTGTCATGTTTTTTTAATTTGACACCATCAAATATCAGGTTAAGCTCATTACTTATTTTATTCTTGTTAACATCCGCGGTTTTTTTTAGAAGTTTTATATCATTTTTCTTACCAAAAAGTACGTAGAAAGTCTTGTTTATTTCTATGCAGAGTTGGTTTTGAATGAGATAATTGCAAATTGCATCCATTTGATCCCTCATTTTCGTCTGAAGTTCTGCCATTGAGTTTGCTTTGAGCACCACCGACGCGTCATCTGCAAATAAAATAAGACGGTTATTACTTGTTAGGCAAAATTGCATATCATTTATGTAAAATGAGAATAAAATTGCAGATGGAGCGCCACCTTGTGGCACTCCCCTCTCAGGTAGTTTTCTTTGGGATGAAGTTTCCCCGTTTAATTCTAGCTCAAAACTCCTATTTGATAAAAATTCACTGAACCAATTTAGCTCTCTGTCATTGCAATAGGTTTTAAGTTTTTTTAGCAGTCTTTCATGTGAACAGAAACCAAATGCATTTTTTAAATCACACATTAAGACTGCAGAAAATTCATCATTTCTGCGTAAATTTATGCCTAGCATCATTTCAGATATTGCTGTGCCGCAACTGTGGTTTTCTCTAAAACCGTGCTGAGATTCATATAAAAGATTATGCAATGTAAGAAACTTAAGGAATCTTTCGGCCACAACTTTTTCAGTGGCGTTTGCATGCCAATTTGAAATTGTAATTGGCCTCAATTTTCCGTTTTGCTTTTTAAGAGCTATTAAGCGATTGAATTTCCATTGGTTAAAATAAATACCTTTTTCAAGCGATGTCAGTATCGGTTTTATTGCAATCTCATACATTCCAAGGGGGAGATTCTGAATTAAATGTCTAGTTACACCATCTCTACCAGCCGTATGGCTCTTACTGCTGGTTAACTTACTTGAGATGATCTTTCTTGCATCTGAGTCAACATTTTTCACTGTTCCAAAAGTGAATTTTTCGTTTTCTGGAATTTTTTTTTGTGTAAAAATAGGCCACGTGTCAGTTTGTGCCCCTCCTGTTTCAAATTGCAATTGCTGCAGCGTGTCAGCTATGTTTTCAACTTCTCCCTTAATTTCAGATCTTATTTTATTTTTGTTAATTTTTTGGTGACTTTTCCATAATTCGTTCATGGTTGTTAGCCGTTCAGAAAAATGACCTATTGCAAACTTATTGCTGTCTCTCATTTGCAATCTGTGAAAATGTTTTTTTGCATAATCTAAATTTTCCTCAATTTCCTTAATATGGTCACCATATAGAAAAAATGCTGAGTTTTGATTTTCACCATTATCAGCATATTTTGAAAAATTTATATCGTCATACCAAGCTTGCAGTTTGTGTAACTCGCGCCTCAGTTCCATTGTATCATACTGTAGATTTGGTTCGTACAGTTTGATTTCTTTAATTCCGGATTGTTTGGGCGAAATAACTTGAATGAATTTTCCAAAAAGGTCGAGGGTTTTTTCTGCAATCTCTATCTCATCTAATGTTACAATTTCTATTTGGTCAAAAAGATCATGAACTACTGATGCAAAATTATGTATCTCATGATCTTCAAGTATTGGCCTAGAATATGATATGTACTGCTTGGAGATACCGGCAGTATTTATTTCAAGTTTAAATTCTTGTCCGACATGTCCGTCAGTGTTCATATCAATTCTTAAATTAAGATTTTTTGCATTTTTAATATCTAAGTTTTTACTGAAAATATAGTCTAATTTTGACGGTTTGCAACCCTTGCGAAAATGTGTATGACCATAAATATTGTCTTTGTATGAACCAAAAATTTTGTCAATTTCAGAACCATTTCTAGATTCATTTTTTGATCTTGATTGTAAAATATCGCAATTAAGGTCACCACATACTAAAACACGATTACTGATTTTTTCGCAATTGGTAACACTTTCCTTAATTTTAATCCAAAGTTCAGCTTCGTTTATTCCAAATTTTTTCAATTTTTCTGAGCCATCATTGAACCTATAAATATTTAATAAATTGGTTTCTACTTTACAGTCAGGAGATTTAACGGATATTGCAACAAAAGGATTTTTTGGGCCTAAATCAATTTTTTCAATCCATTTCGAAATTTCATTTTTAAAGAGTGCAACCGTGTAGACGATCCCTTCACTATCTGGACACCCCCAAAAAGCACTGTAACCTTTTGGTATATCAGTACCATTTTCAAGACCCTCAACATCTATAAAACATTCATTAATCATAATTAATTGATTTGCAAAAAAAATATTCACTAATTTTCTCATTTTGTAACCTGTCAGGTTATTTATGTTGCAGTTAATACACCATAGCCACTCTTCAATTTCTTTTAAAATGGAATTGTTTTGGTCAATTTCACTTTTTAAGAGTTCATTTTGCAATTTTACAGATTCTTTGCTAACCCCGTAAATATAGCGCTGATTGGGAAGAGTATCAAGACTATGATATTTAATCGGTATTTTTAGGTTACTTGCCATGTTATTTCGAAACGGTAGATTGTTTTCTACATAAGCACTGGAATCTTCATTTCTTTCTTCTATTGCACGCGGATTGTTTCTTCTGAGGTGTCTTGGATAAAATCTGATCGGTTCTCTTCTTATTTCTGAAATTAAATTTTTATTTAATATTGAGAAAGAATTATCAACCCTCGAACTACTATTTTTTAGTGCAATAATAATCCTACGGATATTGTCATCTTTGCAATCTGAAAAATCGTACAAAGTTCTTTTGTATTCAAAAATTAGTTCTTTATCAGTATTTTCATATAGGTCTCGTAATGAACCTTCAACGCATTTCTCATGAGGTAATTTTTCACCAGGGTTTGTATTTTTAAAAAGTTTTTTTGCCCTTAATTTATTTAAATGCATGCTACTCAAAAGGTTTTTAACATTAGTTTCATCTCTGAGTACAACGTCAAGACTCTCAGGGAGTTCATCACATTGTTTGAGACCCATGGAAAGTTTTATTTCTGCAATTGCTTCATTTATGCTTTTATTTTTTAGAAACTTGCATATATTTTTTTTCTGTGAAATGTTCTCAAGGATTTTTATTAAGTTTTTATAGGAATCAATACCGGAGACTATTTCACATACTATCTCATTGTCACAATTACTGCAATTATCATCACTAGACGAATCCCAGTCAATTAGGATTTTGTTAATTTCAAGAGTGAGATTGTTTTTATCAGATATTTTTCCATTTTTTACCTGAATTTTCTCAGCTATGAATTTTGTTTCGTCAATTTTTTGCAAATATTTTAAGCCTCTGGTTGGTGTCATGAGCGGGGGCATATTTCGAATTTCACGGTAGTGCTGGCGGGTTATAGCGTCTATATGGTTGTCAGCCATAAGGTTGGTAATTGCTTTCACAGGGTTCCATTTGGCCATTTGCCACTTCATTGAGATTGCAATATTTTCAATTTTTTCATATATTTGGATATTGACACGCGGTAAAAATTTATCGATGCTAGCTGGTGATAAGAGCTGCATTTCTGCAAGAATGCTCGATTGTTTTGTCATTTCCCTAAGATTGTTTATATCAATTATGCAATTTTTGATGAAATCTAGTTGGGTGCAGTCATTTGAAATTGACGTTTCAAGTTTTTCATTGTCAAGATCAGCTTGCAATATATTCATGATTGTTTCTGGTCTGTCGTTAACCATGAATCTCCAGTAACCAATTCTGGAGTTGACTAGTTCTTTAGAAGTGTTTTGGATTTCACACCTCATCGCTTTTCTTATTTCATTAATCCTGGCTCTAGCATTTTTTTTCCATGTCCTAACTTTTTCAATAGTGTTCAGCTGGGTGAACTGAGAAATGTCCAACTGCTGCACTCGGTAGTTAACTAGATCTTCTTCGGCCTTCTCGTCAAGTTCATAACTTCCTAGCTCAAAGTAGTTGTTACCTGAAAAATCAGTTTTTGATTGCAATGTAGAATTTTGCTGGTCCGCGTTTTGGTTCGCGTTTTGACTTTCACCCATTTCAAAGTCAAGAATCGGTTCTTCATTTTCACCAAACGACCCAGTTTCCCCTTCACCAGATTCGAAGTATTCATCGTCATCCCTTCTTAGTTCAATCGAGGCATCACAGGATCCATCTTCACTGTATTTTTTTTGCAATAGATTCTTAAGATTTTCAACTTTGCTTGTGAAAGCGGAATCTTCAGGACTGTGAATTTCATAAGTTTTTGGTCCAGTTTCTTCTTCAGGGGGACTATCAGAAGAGTTACCATCGCTACTATCAAGAGCACTGTCAACAGGTGGTTTTTCCTTTTGATCTTTTGGGTGTGCTCTTGAATTACCAAAACTGTCCATCAAATTAACTGGCTGAAAAGCTTGGTCAGTTTTTTTTGATTTTATTGCTGCGAATGAATTGATTTTGCTGGTTCTTGGAGTTTGCAAATTTTCCATATCACTGAATTTTTTGGACAGTTGAACAACTTTAGACTGAAGTTCTTCAATTTTTGATGCATTTGCAATTTCATGACCTTCTACTAAACCGCGGATTTTACTATTTTCACCCGACATAATGTAGATTTTTTTATCTATTTTATCTGCAAAACCTGGACTGACCATCGATTTGTCAACTTTTTGCTCCAATGATGACAGATCTTTCTGGACTTCTCGATTGAGGTTGAAATTACGACCTATTTTTTCACCAAGTTCGTTTTTAACCTCTGCAATGTTTGTCGAGTTTTTTTTGACCATTTTTTCAAGTTTGTCGATTCTTGTAAAAATATCAGCATTCATTAGATTAGTCAGGAAGAGCGTTTCGTCAGATTTAGCATGGTGATCTATTTTTTGTTGCTCTCTGTTCCATGGCAGCAGTTTTTCTGGACTTCTTCTGACATTTTCATCCTGGAGTTGTTGCAATCTTTTAACCTCGTCCTCTGAAGTGGCAAATGGCTTTTTGCCCTGTCTTATAAGTTCAATACGTTCTTGCATTGCTTGTCTGTAAACGCTTTCTGAAATTGTACCATTCAGTCGATCTCTCATATTCTTAAGGGCATAGTGTAAATATGGTTTTTTCCCACGGACAAAACGTACAAAACCAAGCTGATTATCATAAAATCTGCAGTTATTGTTTGATAATTCCAGTCGTTCTTTAGATGGTAGGGCTTTTATCATCGATTTTTGTCTGTAATTTGTCAGCTGAGCAAGGGTTGGGAGACTATTACGAGTGTCATTTGTAACTGCCCATCGAAAATCAGTATCTTCAAGGCTTTCATTCAGGGACATTGCAAATTGTAGGAAATCAACGATTTTTTCAGCTTCAGTTGTTACAAAACACCATTCACCATTACCTCTTAAAATCCATTGCGCACATAGGATTGGTGGTTTTCTGAGTTTTCGAAGCGCATCCTTTTTGCAAAGCATTTCTGGGAAAAAGAATCCTATTTTCCAGTAGTCATATGAACTGCACATTCTGACTGCTTCTATGTGACAAAAATCATCAATTTCTTTTTTGTTGATGGTTTGGCGGTGAAACATTTCAATATTAATTGGGTCAATGCTTAAGTATTTGCAAACAAACTTCAGTTGTCTGAAATTAATATCAGTGATGAAATGAAATCGCCACATTTCATTTTGCAACGTAGCGGGCCATATTTTATGATCCATCTTCACTGAAATGGTTTCTGCAATCGGCAATGATGACTCATAGCTTACATAGTCATGTCTACCCCCAAATTTTAACGGATTTTTGGGAATTACAAGTTTTCTGTTGGATTGCCAATCCTCAAGTTTGACAGACTCAGAAATAGATTTACTCGGCTTAGCACGTTCATCTTGTACTGGACTAATGTCGAAATTGGTGTTTTTTGATCTTTTTTCATCAATTTTTTGCTTCTTAACTGGAACCGAGCGAATTGAGACTTCAGTTCTGGAGGTTGAGGCAGCAGTTCTTTTGAGCACTACATTTATATCATTAGTTTTTGATTCACGATCTCTAATTTCGATGTTAATCTCATAGAGTTCATTTACATTAGATTTTGTTGCAATTATTAATTTGATCGATTTATTTAGTATTAAAAATTTGTATTGGATTTTACTTTTTTCATAAACCTTTGCGAAACATAGAATCAAACTGTATACTTTTTTTTGCATTATTTGTATGAATTCTGCATTCAATAATTTTGATTTATTGAAATAGTTTTGGTCTATAAAAAAAGAAGAGGAATTATTGGAATTTTTACCACTATTAGTTTTACAAGGACTGTGAAAATTGAGTTTGATGTAATCGCATTCATTTATTTCAGCATTTTTCATAAACTGGTTTTTGATGTCATCGCGAACCCTGTGTTTATGAAAATCTACTTTGTTTTTGATGTTATCGCAGACATTGTGTAGATTTTTTTGCAACTGATCACATTTCCCTTTGATGTAATCGCAGGAATCTGTGTGATCAGCCAGATTTGTAAAAGTTATAGTGGCTTCAGAATTGCAAGAGTTTTTCAAAAAACGCATTTTGTCACAAATCAATAGTTCTAGTTTTTTTGAAAAAGAGGTTTTATCACTAATTAGTGATTTTTTTCCACTTTTTGGGACTGATTGGTCATTTTCAAAAGTGAGAGATATTTTAAAATTACCTGATTTTTGGGATTGCAAAAGTTTGATTTGATCTTCAATGTCTTGTAGCATGCTTTTGCTTGCGCCATCATCACTGACTGGTGATAAATCTTGCAATGGTTTCGATACCTTCAACTTTTTGCTAGTTGTTTTCCTTTCATCTCCTGGAGATCTCTTATCATCACTGCGACGTCTTGCCATTTCGACTGCAAAATATCACGGATTTCCAAAGTAAAAAAAATAAAATTATAATTGTACTTAGTTTTCTGAACGTAAATTTGAAATCAAAAAATAGAACTTATTTTTCTACTGAAATAAACGAATGAATTCTAAATATGTTTTCCGCTGTGATATATTGGTTTGATTGTATTATTATTGCCCCTTTAAAAAGTAGGGTTGTTTTCCTATTATTGATTTTTATCCCGGCGTTGCAATGAATTATTTAATTTATAACGCTATTTATATTTTGGAATATTCAGCACGCCCAAGGTTTTCACCTCTTTTTTTTTTATTATTTTAATTTATGGAAATTTCTAACTGATTAATCCGCTTATTTTGATTTTATGCATTTTATTTTATTTTTATGAGTCACTTTTCATATTAATTTTAATATTTGCAAATGAAAAATAAGATGGTTTGGTAAAAAGATTACTATCACCTGTTTCTGGATTGCTTTTTTCGCTCGAAAAGGAAGAAATTATGTACTTTTTGCTTCAAAGAAATACTTATTTGAGACCTATTCGGACTGATAAAACAACCTGGAGTGCCCCAAAAACACTCAGTCTGTGTGTGAGAAAAGACTTAGTCGAGTTATACTCAGAACTTGAGTAATTTTTTATAAAATGTTGTGAAAAAAGCTTTTCTGAAATGGAAAAACAATATTTCGTGTCATTATTTCTGATTTCAAATAAATACCAAAAAAAAGAATTTAGCTCTTTTCGTGTCGAAACTTTTTCTCTTTTTTCAAACAACAAAAATTCAACAGTTGATTGAGAATATAATTGCATTAAGAATATTAAGAAAGAATACATGTCATGACAGTTAAACTGTCCTTCTAAATTTCAATATAAAAATATGACTCGAAGCTATAAGAATGAGTCAATTTTTTCTAGATGCTCAGAATCTGATC
>SCLH01063178.1:0-43329 GCA_004367855.1 Oikopleura vanhoeffeni
CAAAATGACGTTTGTGCGTTTTTTTTTTTGGAAAATTTTTACTGTATTACAGTACTTATTTTTTGCAAAAAATTTTTGAATCACCAAATTAAACCTTTCATTGTCATCAAAAAAAAATCTAAGACTTTTTTTTCATCTCGAAGCATTTATAAAGGCTTTTTTCAAGCGCGTATTACAGAAAACCCAAGATAGTTGGAGTTTCAATTTTTTTCGCATAAGGAAGTTCANCTGCCTGTTTTTCTGAAAAAGACTTTCACTTCTTAAAATGCATAATTTATTTTTGCACAGTACGCAATCTACTTTTTACGTACAAAAATTTTCTTTGATTATCTCTACCGATCATCACCTGGCAAGATGATATTTCCGATCGTTTTTTTGGCGCGCAAAAGGGTTTATTTGTTTAATTGTCAGTATGAGACTCAAAAATACTGCATATATAAGGTGATTATGATTTTTTTATAGACAGCGGTCGAAAAAAAACGCAGTCTTATTTCGCTACTTATTTTTCTGAAAAATCCGTAAATACGTATTTTTCAGGAAAATAAGTAGCCAAATAAGACTGCGTTTTTTGAAAATAATATTAAATTTGAAAATTTCTAGAAAATTTTAATTTTAAGTCTTTGAAACTAGAAATTCAGCAAACCACAATTCGTATTTTGTGTAGAATTGTTCAAAAAATCGAAAAAACATGAAAATATCAAGAAAAAAACAATTTTTCTCTAGGAAAAAGGCATCCCCCCTTGAAATGCGCATAATCCCCTTTGCCCCCTTGAAATGCCTACCTTTTTTGAATTTTTTTTGCATTTCGAGGGGGTAGGGACTGTACTTATTTTTTGCAAAAATTTTTTGAATCACCAAATAAAACCTTTCATTGTAATCAGAAAAAAAATCTAAGATTATTTTCCATTACACCAAAGCCCAAAAATAATCACGTGACTGTATATTCAAGAAATAAAGTCGGTCAAAATAGTTCTGTTTTTTTTGAAAAAATGCTTAAATCACGTTTTGAAATAAGTGAAGATGTTCTTTAGGAGTTTTTAAGATTTTTTTCTAATAACACTAAAGTCCAAAAACGATCACGTGACTTTCAAATCAAGAAATAAAGTTTTGGCTCAAGTACACAAATAGTACTCAAATTACGCCGAAAAAATTTGTGAAATAATAAACACCTAATTTTAGAGTTTTGAACATAATGATATTTTCCAAAAAGGTCACGTGATCTTATTTTTTGGAGAAATAAGGATTTATTTATGACATATTTTAAACCTTATTCTTGGATTATTTCGTCACGTGATTTTATTCAGACTATCGTGTGATAAGAAAAAGTCTTAAAAACGTTTGAAGTTGACCCTGCAATTTTTTTGACGAAATTTGAGTTCTTTTTTAAATTACTGTATATTGGTACTATATATTTTTTTCAAAAGTACTCAAATCATGCGGAAGACCTCTTTAAAGAAACGTAACGAATTTATAAGACTTTCATTGCATTACAGTATGGCCTCCGGTTTAAATAGAGCATTTCTAGAAGTCAAAACTTTGGTAAAAACTGATCAACATAAGACGCCTTACGGCCATGAAAGATATATTTCACAACAAAATATATTTCACAACAAATTTGAGAGACATTTTACTATAGAATTTTGTAGAAAACATATAATTATGTTTAGACAGACCAATAGAAATTCATTTGAAGTTTTATATGAGGTAGTTTGAATATAAATTAACGTTTAATTTCATCTCATTATTGCACTTTTATAGTCGAGTGAGAGTAAATTTCGGAACTTTTTGTTTTCTTATCCTCATTAAATGCCTTTTAATAATCGTCTTAAATTTGGTTTTTTGTTTTTCATGTTATCATAGCAAATTGGCTGGAATATATGTTAAGCTATTGAAAAATGTATGTTGATAATGAAACTTTGCTTATATGGCTCGATTATAAGAATGGTCACTAGTGCCGGAAATCGAGTCGGGTACAGATTCATGTCTAAAGTCTACGAGTTAAGTAAAATTCTCACTGCTCTGAATCAGAATAATTTTTTCAGAATTCTCGCAATCATATTATTAATATTGAATTACTCTTCATTTAGGGTTATTTTTTCTGTGATTATTATTTCTTCGTAACTGAGACTTTCTTATCTCTAGAATTTCAAATTAAATTATTTTCGCAGCAAATCCGATTATTCTAGACTAGTTATTCAATGGTAAATTTTTTTGCTTGCAATCACATTTCTCATGTGCTGGATGGTCGAATACAAAAAAAATACAACCGAATTTGAGACCGTGGTCGAAAAATAACTACTGCACCCACATTTCTCTTAACGACGAGGATTAGTTTAAATTTCAACCAATTATAACAGAGACGCAATTTTGGAATAGTTTTTAATTTAATGTATTATTTTTGTCTTGAAAACTTATTATGCAATTAATAAGAGCAGGTAATAACACTCGAAAGTACTGTTATAAATAAAATACAACATATGTCGGACATATTATGTCCGTCTTTTCAAAATGATTCTCTGATAAGAAAAGTGACTAATACTTTGATATTGAAGTTCAACTAAAATTTTTAAAATAGTGTCTTCGGTTCAATTTGGAAGAAGTGTATTATCGAACTTCAAGGTTGTTTAACTCAGAGAATAGTCAATTCATTACATCTGAATAACAATGTAACCAAATAATAATGCTTACTTTTGATTAAAAACTTTGCATATCTTCGGCAAGTTCAACATGAGTAATCATTATAGGCGTTTGAAATTTCTAGAATTTAGCCCTAAAAAACTCAAAAAATAATTCGGGGCCATTAATTAGGAACTTATTTTGAAACATTAATATAGTAACTACTTAATGGAGGTTTCGAATCATCTACTTAAACATCATTAAGTTACTGTTTTTTTAGAAGACTTATTGATCTGAAAAACTGAAATACAATGCTTAACCTCCTCACACCAGAACGAGAACTTCGCCTCACACCCAAAAGCGCCTATCTAAAGGCAATACTTTGAGCGCTTATCACGGGGAAAACTGGGAAAGGATATGAATTTACTTATTTGTCACTGATTGAGATCAGGGATAAAATAAGTGATCAACACGAAAAATTTTTAATTTCGAAGTTTGTAAAACTAGATAACTGGAAAGAAAAGAGAGGTTCACTCACCTTGTATTTCTTGAAAAACCATACATTTTTTACAATGACATATAAGTTCAAATTTAGGAGGATACTTTAGCTTGAACTGGTCTCAAATTTGAAATATGAATCTTGATCGCTTACAAAACAATTATTTATATCGCCGCGCGTCGAAATTTATGCAGTAAAATGTGAAAAATATTGCTATCAGCTGAAAACTCAAAATCAGTACCACCTTATGTCTTATATTTGATCTATTTGTCTTTGTTGGCTTCTATTTGGGTAAATTGATGTTCAATTCTTTCGAAATATAATTTTTTTAAAAAATATTTTTTTCATTATTTTGAGTTTCATAAAAATCACTTGTTGAAAAATTATTCTTCGTATAGAGACTGCAGATAAAATAACTTATATCAAAAGAATCCTCAAATACTTTTTCTAAAAACTTGGCTTTCCTCAGAATTTTAGTATTATGTATCGTTTTCACACAATTAATTTTTTAAGAAATTTTGACGAAAATCCTAAAAAAGTAGGAAAAAAAATAACTTTCGAACGGCTTCATCGTATAAAATTTCAACAATATTTTTGGAAATTAAATTAGCAAACTCTATGACATATTTGAATTGTAGGTCGTGGACAATGTTATTTCTGCGCCGTTTTGGCTCCCGAAAATTTTTTTGCCTTTAGATAGTCAAAGGTTGTGAGGGGTGTAATCTCCATTAGGTATTTTTGGACTTAAATATCGTTTTTTTCACTATTTAAATGACAAAAAAAGTATTTTTATTGGAACTTAATGGAAAATATTTAATGGAAACAAATATTTTTTTTTCGTAATTCAATAAAAATTTTTTGTTAGTACTTAAATTTTTCAAAAATGTTTACTTTTATTTTATGTGAAATGATGCAGCATCATTCGATGCTTCTTCAAGCGTTTTCAGACATGGGCACTGCCGCTTTTGGCTTGATAAGTAACAGAAAGGTTGGCACAATAGTGAACAAATATTTTTTGGGGAACGTATTCTTGTACCCAAATTGGTCAATCATCTTTTTTCCTCAGTATATATTGCCTTGGTGGGTACAAAAAATGATTTACATACTCTTGTACCTCAAATTCGTCTGAATCCAAATTATTTTATGCCCAATTGTAAGTTTGTGGAGGCCTTCGACTTTTCAGGTCAACTTGACATCTGATGGTCCATAAGCGATGCTCAAACTTTTCTTCATTTTTAAAGGGGGTGGGGGTCGTAATTCTGGTACGTTTCAATCCCGCCTCATATAATTCTAGGTCAGTTGGAAAAAATCTGAGGATACTGTTTATAGCCTAGCCTTCGTCCTAACGATTCCATATCTCAAACTTAACATTGTTACATCACACCACCAGGTGGTGAGTCTATTCTAGAGCACTAAACGTGGTTTTTTTCAATCGATCTTCTTTTAGACCCCACATACAAAGCGTCTGCAAAATTTCACAGAGTACGGATAAGAGTGAGAGTTACTAAATAGTTGAGCCATTTTTCGAATTTCGCTTTGAATTTTCTAGAATCTCACTTTTGAACGCCGATTTTCACAATTTTCGTCTTCAAAATCGATCTTCTTTTTAGACCCCACATACAAAGCGTCTTGAAAATTTACGACAGCAGTACGGGAAGAGTTGAGGTTACTGATATGTTGGAGCCATTTATTTTATTTAACCTAGAATTCAGAAATATGACTATAAGTAAACCGGAAATGAAATTTCGAAAAAAAAGTTCGTCTTGATCAGAACAAAGTAGCCACCAATTGAAGCTTGAGATTTTTAACCAATCAGCGTCAAATTCGATAATTAGGTTTAACATTTTTGCTTAAAAATAATTGAAATTTTTGAATTCGATTAAGACATTTCCGATAATTTTAATGTTATGGCATCGTTTTCGTGGTTCATATTCACCAATAAAAATGTTCATATCATGGTAGAATACCGGTTTTATGCGGTTAAGCAAAAAATATTCGAATTTTGAAAATTCTAGATTTTGTTCTAGATTGTTTGAAANCAATTTAACCCAAATAAAGCCGACAAAGACAAATCGATCAAATGTAGAACATAAGATGGTACTGATTTTGAGTTTCAGCTGATTAGCAATATTTTTCACATTTCACTGCATATATTTTGACGCGCGGCGATATGAATAATTGTTTTGTAAGCGATCGAGATATCATATTTCAAATCTGAGACCAGCTATAAATAGCTAGAGTTTCACTTGTGAATTTGTAACTTATATGTCATTGTAAAAAATGTATGGTTTTTCAAAAAATACAAGGTGAGTGAACCTCTCTTCTCTCTCGTGTTATTCACTTAATTCTATCCTTTATCTCAATCAGTGACAAATAAGTATATTGATATCTTTTCCAGTTTGTCCGTGATCAGCGCTCAAAGTAGTGCCTTTAGATAGGCTTTTGGGTGTGAGGCGAAGTTCTCGTGAGTGTGAGGAGGTTAATGACATTTAAGTACATAATTGACCCATAGTTGCTAATATTGTCATGAGAAAGTCGACCCTTCCGATTATTTTGGTGGTAATTTCAAGTTTATACGATGAGCTTGAAATTGAAAGAAATNAGGAAAATGTCATATGATGTTTCAAATAGCATATAAAAAATATGTGGTCACCTACGCGAAAAGTTAAAGTGGCCATTTTGAAGAGTGTTTTTCGATGATTTGAAACAAATATTGGAAAAAAAATTTAAACAAAAAATAGGGTATTTTCTTCATAATGTTCGGAACTTTTTACAAAAATTTCTCATAATTTGTCGAGTTCGAAAAGTTTAATTCGAACTCAAAATTTTCTTCAAACGCAATAATTCGAAAATTCTGTAGTTACAAAAGTTGCAAGGATTATGAAAAATTACTTTGATGGTATATTGAGAAGAATATATAAACCCAGTAAAAAGTTTTTCATCAAGAGCCCGTATCCGTCAAAATGCACCGACCCCCTTAAAGTTCAAAACTTAAAAAAGATTACTCGTTTTATTGAAAAAAAACTTAGAAAATGCTCGTTTTCTATATCGAATACGACAAGAATTGCGTGATGTTACGTTATTTTTGATAATACTAAATGTAGATCATAGGCCTATCCTGTCCGATTGTGTGCGTAAGTGCTAAATTAGAGAGTGTATTTTAATGGAATTATTTGTATGGAATTTTGTAATAAAACCTTCGATTGATACTTGGCAACTGACAGCTCGTATCTGATCAATAATTATTTGAATTGTACTTAAAATCTTTGAATAAAGTGCTATAAATATCGAAAAAATTCAATATTATCAACAGTTACGTAATCATCACGCGATTCGTGTCCCGAGTCGGGACTCCCAACATGGTATTTCACCAGAATAAAACCAAAAAAAGTTTTTATCTGAACTTGGGCATCGTAATCGATATGATTCTCTTAAACTGCCCAAAAACCCTTATTTTGTCCGCAAAGTAAATTGCTTCAATTCTTCGCAGACTCAAGTATGTCCACAAAAGAGGCATACCCGATTTTGGGGCTGTAATTGGTTGATTATTTTCCTCGAAATTTATTGTCTCTTTTGCAGGCCTTGCTGTGGATTCTTAACATAATCGCAATTTACTGGCTAACAAAATAAGGATCGTGGACACGAATTTGAACGCTAGGATATCCTCATTTTAGATATATATTGACTGCTTGCGGCTGCGGAGGTTTAACTTATTTTTGAGCGGAAAGTTAAGACAGTTAATTATAGGTTATAAATTATAACTTATAATTTTCAGCTCACATTATGAATTTCAGCAAAAAACGTGAAGTATGCCATGAAATCGGAAACATGCAACTTTTTCTAAAATGAGAATCTTACATTGCAAAAAATGAACATTTTCTAAGCCTTTTGTCAGCATTAATTAAAGCATGTCATACTGCGTGAGTAAAGTTCTTGATATTTATAATTTCTTACCGATTCCGCTAAAATCGGGAAATCACTTGATCGACCTTCAGAACCATTTAATTGTATTTTAAACGGCTGAACCACTCCATAAACGTCACTTTCAATTATTAATTTATATTTTGCACCTTGGACAATTACAATATTCTTCGTTTTAACATCACGAGTAGCATTCACGAATAACTAAAAATAAATTCTTAAAACTTATATTTTTGCAAAATTTCATAGCTGAGTAAATTTTCAATCAATAAACGATCAGTTTGAATTGTTACTCAAAATAGGGTCATTTTTGATTCAATGTCGAATGTTGCACAAAATTACTAATGATAAAGTTATGAATAAATGATTTAATTTATTTTGGTGGTTCCACTATCAGACTTAGGCAGGCCGCGGTTGTCCCCTAAGGCGAAACTATACCTTTCTCTTGGAAAGTATTCGTCTCAAAAATTTAAAAGACTTTCAATTTCTTAAAATCCAGATTTTTTTGAAAATTTTGAGCACGGCTTCTGATTGGATCTCGCACAAAAATGCTCAGAAATAGGTTTTGATATATTCATCTTGTAGCGCAAATCAAGGCGATCATTTTTTACATAAGAACATACACACTCAGACCCCTAAA
Source organism: Oikopleura vanhoeffeni (assembly GCA_004367855.1). NCBI lineage: Eukaryota > Metazoa > Chordata > Appendicularia > Copelata > Oikopleuridae > Oikopleura > Oikopleura vanhoeffeni. The sequence goes on from SCLH01063178.1 coordinate 7,677, forward strand.
AAAAGTTTTGACTACTTGTTCTTATAAAATAACAGTTTTTTATTATTTTTGTTTTAGAGACATGCCGTCTCTGAAAATTTCACAAAAAACGGGGTATGAAAACATTTGGGATATTCATGACTCTTCAACGCGACAGTCTGTACTCACTTGCCCTTGATAATTAGAATGTTTCACCCAAATATATTCCATCGGCCAATTTTTAAACTTCGCCGTCGTAATCAATTTGATATATTTCACGATTCCTATATAATCATGATCAAAATTATGTATTTTTGTTGTCTGATGATCTTTTGTAGTTTCAACTGGATTCACCGAATGGTCGCCTAACCGAACCATACAATTATTTTTTGCTCCAATCATCTCAAGGACAAATTTGCCTTTCCAGATTTCTCGGACATCATAGCCGAAAATGACATCGTATGAATTGACATCTAATGAACTCTGACCCAGGGATCGGAAAAATTGAATAACAAATTTAAAATCTCCTTTTCGATCCGACAAAAGAGTAGCTGGCTGAGCCAGCCTGGCTTCACGCTGGATCCGACCCGATCTAGAGAATTTTTTCAAAAAAATCTATTTGACCAAAAAATCTGATCCCTTTTCTGAACCAAATCGGGCTCATCTACCATTTTCACTTCAAATTCTTCGTCGATACTGTTTAATTCTGTTGTGGCCCAGTTTTCTATGCTATGTTCTCTGTTGTTACCGGTATTTCGAGAACATTTGACGATGAGCGTTTCCTCATCAGAAATTGTTATTTTGTCTGGTTTTGATAACCATGATTTTCTCGTAACATTTTAACATATAAACATTTTTTAAATGAAAAGAGTTGAACGTTTTTGACATAAAAATGCTCTAAAGATTTTTAATTCAAGCTTCTAAAACAGAGGGGGTTTGCGTAGATTTCTCATCAACTTTTTGCGTAGGTTTAAGGACCCTGGAAATTATTTTAAGAGTACTCTCAAGTTCACACGATGACCATAAAACTTTGATCGGTTACTTGTTAAAAACAGCATTCTAGCTCTTCGGCCTCGCTAGAACTCAGTTAAATACCCCTTTAAAATCTCGAAAATTTGACCGGAAATGGATTTTTTTTTGATAAACGAAAAAAATCTTACGATTTAAATGGCCAAAAAAAACTCTACAAGGTGGGATAATAAAATCGATGCCCATTTTAGACTTTTGAATTCCTTATTTCAAATCGTCTTGATCGTTTTTTTTTAAATGTCTATCTTCAGCTATGAAAAGTGTGTAGGCGGAAATCAGCAGTAAGAGTAAAATACAAATTTACGAAATGTTTCATTCGATTATTTTTTATTTGTCATTAAAACCGGTTCAGGCTTGTAAAAGGGAACGATCCTCATTATTTCTATTGCACACGCTTTTGCTTCCAATATAACGTTCCAATTATTAACGTTCCATTATTAACGTTCCAATTAACGCTTCCAATACTATATTATTAAGTTATTATTTATACTTAACTCCCGTAGTGTCTTTTGCGCCAAATACAGATGCGCAATGGCCTTAATCGCAATTTAGGACCCTTAATCATGTATGAATGAAATTTACAAAAATGATCGATCGACTATTTGATAATTGACGTTTGTGCGTTTTTTTTTTCGAAAATTTTTACTGTATTTACAGTCTTATTTTTTACAAAAAAATTTAAATCATCAAGAAAAAGCCTTTGAGCGAGACCAAAAAAAAATTCTAAGACTTTTTTCCAATTACCCAGACGCCCCAAAGTGATCACGTGACCGTATTCAAGGATAATAGTTGCCAAATAGTACTGTTTTTTTTCAAAAAATTACTTAAATCAATTTTTGAAAGAAGTGAAGTGGTTCTTTAAAGTTTTTAAGACTTTTTTCCCATAACACCAAGACCTAAAATGATCACGTGACCTTCAAATTAGGAAATGAGGTTTTGATGAAAGTAAAAATAGTGATCAAATTACGCCGGAAAATTTTTTGGGCTAATATACCACCTAATTAAGAGTTTTGAACTAATTATATTTTCCAAACACGTCACGTGATCTTATTTTTCGAGAAATAAGGATTTATCTATGACATATTTCAAACCTATTTTGAATTATTTCGTCACGTGATTTTATTCGGACTTTGATGTAATGAGAAAAATGTCTTAAAAACCTTGAAGTTGACCCTGGAATTTTTTTGACCGTAATTTGAGTAATTTTCAAATTACTGTAATATGCCTTTCTTTCAAAATTACTCAAATCACGTGGAAGACCCCTTAAAAGAATCGTCAGGAATTTCTAAAGACTTTTAATGCATTTTAATTGGCCCCCGGCTTAAATAGATCATTTTTAGAAGTCCAAACTTCCGGAAAACTGATAACATAAAATGCGTAGGCGAAAGAAAGAAGATAGATTGATAATTATTTTTCATCGGCGAGATAATCCATAGTTTTAAAGAATAATATTTTACATGAGAATGGTGATGAAAACATTCCATTTTTTTTCAAATGCAATACCCAAATTGGTGGCGGTTTAATATTTGAAATATGAAAATGTCAAATTAACCCTAAATTCGTGTTATTTATGCACTTGCTTCTGAGCATCGGCAAAAATGAGAGAGTTTTTAATTTTCTTATTCACATTTGATAACTTTTTTATAAACTTGTTTAACAAATTGTTTTTATAGACTGTAGAGAATTTTTTGAATAATATGATTATCATTGAAAAAATATATGTTGCATATGAATGTTCGGTTATAATGCTCAATTTAAGCGCTGCGCCATCGATGGCGCAAAGACACTACGCGGTCCCAAGATTGTCGGCCACTACGGGAGTTAAAGTATATTTTTTCCCTATGCAGTTTTCATAGCAAAACTTTTGCTATAAAAGATAGGTAAACGTTTACGATAAATGTAAACTTGAATTACTTGTCGTAAGTTCAACAAATATCAATGATATTATACTATGCTCAGGGAGCGAACCGGGCCAAAATTTAACTTTTCAAATAAGGGATACGGCATAAAAACAGAAAAAAAATCGAATGTGAAATTGAAAATGAAAAATAAGAGCATTTATTAATTCGGTTTTTTAACCGGTGAAATTACCGGTTTTACTTGAATTGCCGGTTACATATATATATAAACATTATATATACATTATATATATATATAATTTATTACATTATATATATCGTGCAAAAGTCTCAGCGTATCATATTATTCGTGATCCTTGAGTAAATTTACGATAGTATGCAAAATATCTAAGCGTTGTCGGACTGCGGAGCCTATAATTGTCAATGATCTACATTTTTCCGCCTACGCATTTGTGTTCAAAAAGAACTAAAATTTTTTCCAAAATTTTCGAACATGTTTTTTTTCAAAAAAAATTTTTATACTATAAATTATAGTCTATAATCCATGCAAGAGGAAAAATATGCTTCATAATCAATTGTGCCCTTAATAAATTCTTATCAAAAAATGATAATTTTCACATTACATGGAATCATTCCTGTGAGGTCGTACTTTTCATTCCAATTATAAATTGACTTTCGATTAGGTTGAAGAATAGTTCCGGTGCATTTTTGGATTTGTACTCGGCTAAATGGCAACTCACTTACATTTCCAATTTCTAGTGCGGTGATTTTCCCAACATCTTCGCCGTTGAAAATCAAGGTTAAATTGTGTTCTTGGCGAACAAGCGTTTCCAGAGTTTTTTTGCTTAACCAATCAGATGCACCATGAGTCCCTGAGGTAGACTTGAGAAATATAGGCGAAATACAACATTCGAAGAGGCCTTTAGAAGCCAAAAAGGTCAATATTTCAATATTATTTCTAGGTTTCGCTCAAAAATCTCTTTGCAATAATGCTGCAAACTTTATTTTTTATTTGGAAATTTTATCATGGGAAAACTACTAGTATAAGAGATATCTAAAAACAATTTCCTGTATTAAACTACCAACTAAAAAACCTCAATAGAATAACTTTTCTCTTGTTTTTTGCTCTACCGGTTTACTCGAAACCGGATATCTATTATATCCCCTATTCACACTTTTGTAAATATCCCGGCCATCCTACTTAAAAACACACTACGTTTCCTAATCAGGGCCGGGATATTTACAAAAGTGTGAATAAGGGATATGGATTACCGGCGCTCAGAGGACCGATCCTGAATATTTGAAAATGCGGAATTTGAACATTCGATTGGTTGATCCTTTCCAAATCTGAGCAATGAAATCGGCTTATTTTGCGATCCAGGGTTTTGATTGGGTGACAGTATCCCGTGTTGTTTGTATCATTCAGATCTTCAGGATCTGTCTTCTGAGGGTCAGTAATCCGTATAGGCATTTTCAGTATGAAATTTGAGTAAAAGTTGAAATTATTTTGAGACGAAACGTGTGTGTCTATCGAGATTCGAACCCACCAAAAATCATATTCTATGATATATTTTTTTTTCAAAATGACGAATTTTGTGTCAATATTTTAGGCGAAAATAAAATTTAAGTTGACAACATTGTGAAGAAGGGTTTTTGTCCACCAACAGGAAAAACAAATTAAATGAATGATGAAAATATTTGAGGATTTTTGAACCCATTAATCATAATATATATAGAGCAAACTTCTAGCCCATTCCTAATATTCTTATAACAGCATTAGTGAACTGCTCTTTTGGTGTCGCTTTAATTTTATACTTAGCTCCCGGAATAAAAATTCTAGGATTTTCTACAACTTTAGATCCTGGAAAGGGGACAAAAAATGTCTTGTTTGTCTTTTTAGCAGTTTTTGAAGTAACCTCCACATAATCAATAAATGATGAATGGGTTGAATCTACGCTAGGATGGGTAATGCGAATAACTTCATCGATGGATTTTTTCTTAGGAAATTTTAGAGAAATTAAACTCGATTTAAACACCTGTCCGCTACTTTTTTGTCAATTTTGTTTTTGTTTTCCTGTTCAGACCTTTCATACCCATATTTTGAGTATGATAAGTTTAAAATATATTCCTTATCCAACGAAAGTGAATCGTGAAAATGAGGGTGATCTCTATAGCGCGTCTTCGAATCCCACTATTGTCGTATCCCACGCCGCCTTATTGACCGGGGGTTGATTGGCCGATATAACGCACCAACCAACTTTTGCGCTCCCAATATCAAGCACTCTTGCCTATTATCATACCCAAGACAATCACTTTTAACTGAAACTTTTATTGGTGTAAAATTAAAACAAAAAGATTTTGATAGAGACTAAGACAACATTAGTGGGATTCGAACACGCGCTATAGAGATCACCATCATTTTCAAACTTTACTTTGGTTGGAAAAAGGATATCCAATAAAAATAAATCGCATTCCTCACCCTAATCTACGGTCAAATATTTCATTTCCTTAATTTCATTTGGTGGCATTGGAAACGTATAACATTCATTTTCTCTTAAGTTCTTCGAAATATTCATTTGCTTTGACTTTCTTAGAGCACCAAAAATCTGTATTGTAAACTTTGATTGACCTTCAACCGATTTGATATTTCCGGTTCCCAGCGAAATAGCATTATCCATTTGACTGATACTTCCTTAAAAAATATTCTTATAAACTTTCGTATGTGGTACAATACTTATATTGGGAACCACTCTCAAATTTTTCACGTGATATTATAACGGGTTTCGCATCGTGTAAGTTAGAAAAGCGAACGCAGGGCGATGTTATCAAGATTAGCATTGAACAATACTTTTGCTATAATTAAATTCGAAAAATCTCTTAAAATTTAAATACAAACATCCTTTTTTGAATTTTGCGGAGTTTAACCGCGAAGGAGTCAAAATTTTGAAAATCTAAACGCAAATTAATTTTTTCCGACGAAAATAAAATATAGGCCTAAAATTTCGAAAACTTCTGAGAAAAAAAACAGATTCAATGGCCACTATACTCGTCGGAAAGGTTTTTTCAGATAAATTTTCCAGTATATCTATTATGATCCCTAAAGTTTTTTGCTTTAAAAAAAAGGAAGTGTCAAAATGTAATTCCGATCTCTAGTGGCTTGCCGTCTCTGGGGGGCATTTTAAAAACTCCGATGAAATAAAATTATTTGAACTGAAATTTACGATGCCGGAAATTCATTATGAAAATCGCGTATTCTATTAATTATAGATTATAATAATACCGGGTATTAATCGACCAACATAATCGATTCTGATTGGTTCAAATTTCGATCAATGACAAACTAAAAGTCAATACGCTTTGCTTTTCTTCATTTTTTTGTCAAAAAAACGTTGAAAAAATAAATTGGCATTTGAAATAAAGCCAACTGCTGGGTGCAGGTTTGAAGGCGCCAGAGCCGAAAGTAGCTCTAAAAGATGAATTTTGCCAGCATGCAAAAAGTCTTTAAAGTCTAATCTCGACTTATTTGGATGACAAAATTCTTAAGGTGTAGCTGACTGCGGACAGGCTATAATACGCCAAAATATATTTGAATTTAACAAATTTCCGTCTTCAGAAACCGGACCGGTACAACCGGTAGAAAATATTAGAAAAATTTAATTGGGAAAGAAATCTAGAGTCGAAAATTTAATTTTGTTGTTTGAATAATTTCAATTTTTGCTAACCTTTTTGATCAATGACTTCGTTATTTTTTCGCATTGTATCAACATCAACCGATCTCCAATTAAATTTCACTTTTTGCGGCGGTGGTGGCGGCAATTTACTTGGTGCCACAGGATTTTGGGTGGCGATCAAAGCGACTGGTGAACCCTTATCTGATACACTTTCTTCCTCGCTATCACTGGAGGCAACACTGGTGATATCAGTGGCGTGTACCATATTAGAATCGGAAGGGATGGTAATTTATAATCGTGAACTATTTGTATTTTTGACTCTTGGCTACGCTTTAAGGGGTACTGGTCGCTGGTTTTATGAGCCATTGGGGCTTTGAAAATGCTCCAAATTGATTTGAGGTGATAAAAAAGTGTACTACCGACCAAATTATCAAAAATTTTTTTTCGAATTTTTCGTGTATTTTCAATTTTTTAAGTATTTTTCTCAAAATAAAGTTCAAAAATACGTTTTCTTTAATTTAGCCACTAAAACTTCAGAATATCACCTTGACGTAAGCCAACTTTCTGATCAGCAAATTCTAGAAAAAATATAGCACTTATCGACAAAAACGCTCCACAGAAGTTTTAAATACTAATTATACAGGTTATTTTAAATTTTAGTTTGATTTCAAATAAAACCTGAGAGGAGATAGATTTTCCGTTTTGGCTTAGGTCTCCCTGTCTCGCTTATGTGTCTGGGAGTGTATGCATGCAAAAAAATTTTGGCCATATCCCTTTAACACCTTTCGCAGGATCTGAGAGATGTGGGCTGAAAAGCGGCCTCATGAGTGGCTAGGAGGGGTCTGAGGAGTGTCAGGATTGGCTCCCTAGCCGTTTTCAGCCTACATCTCTCAGATCCAGCGAATGGTGTTAAAGGGATATATTACGCAACCTAAAGGCTAGTTCTACAACTGGCTAATCTGAATAATATCCTTGAACCTTTGTTGGCTAAGTTTTCATCGAGAATAATCAATTCCAGCGACTAGTACCCCCTTAAAGAGGGTTATCGTCAATAATTTAGCAAAAATCGGGGTTTTTCATCGGCGGATTAGCGCTGTATTACTTAAAAAATTATTTCCGTATAATATATTTCTTGCACTGGAAGATTAAATTCAAAGTCATCGTTGGCTCGTCCAATCAGAAACGAGCTGTAAACGGAAATCATATTTTTAACAAAACGCCTACTCCTCCGAGGGTTTTGAAAACAAAACAAAAGTTTCAAATAACTGAACAGTAGCTTGTGCGCAGCTTCAAATGGGAGCTTTTAGCAAATTTTGTTGATTAGACCTAAAAATCATCGAAAAACTGGATTTTTGGCCCTTTTTAAGGGTCTCAAGTTGAGGGGGTCGGTGCTATTGGACAGATCCGGATAAAAGTTCCGAAAATTATGAAAATTTTTCCTAATTTTTTTTAAGTCATTTGTTTCGAATCAACGAAAAAAACTCTACAAAATGACCACTATAACTTTTCGCGTAGGTGACCACATATTTTTTATATGCTCTTTGAAAAATCATATGACATTATTTTGGAATTTTTGGTCGGAAATATTTCGAAAAGTTTCCTCATTTCTTGTTCAAAAATTTTCAAACTTATTTTTCTGGAATCATTAGCTGAAAATATTAAGAATACCATCTTTTATTTTATTCAAATATGTCCTCGTTTTGTTTCTTTGCTCTTGTTTATACTATGAATCATAATTTTTGCAACGAAACTACGGTTTGGGAGAAATCGCTCGAAGCCCTCTTTAATCCAGAATTTAAAAATTGTCACCAAAACTTGCCAAGTTGGAAAGCCGACTCGACCACCGTTTAAAATTTATTTCATTCAACTCATTAAAAAAAAATCTTTCGATGTGCTAAAATTTCGTTTTTTCGTCTTTTTTCAAAATTTTCGATTTTACGTAGAAATCGTATAAAAACAAATTAAATAAATTTTAAACGGTGGTCGAGACCGTTTTTCACGGTTACTTATTAATAAAAAATAATTATTAATGATTTATAAAGTAAAAGTAATCGATCTGAAAAAAAGTTCGAAAAAGTTTTTATTGAAAAATTTTGAAGTGGCAAAAAGTTTAACATCAAGAGAAAAACAATGGAAAAAGTGCAAATCTGTCAAATTACTTAAATATCTTATTCCCTTTTCTTTTAACAGGCAAATAAGATATTTAAGTTACTCGGGCATCATGATCGATATGCATGTGTGAAATTTGTTAACTATATATTTATATTATTTATGCTCAAAATTAACGACCTACTGTATTAAACAAATATTATTTGATTAATCTGTCGTAGCCACTCTGTACCCTGTGAGTGCGAATAAACAACAATAACAATAATAATCCGACGACCTCGTCGAGAGCCCAACGTGAGCTAGTTCGTCTAGAAATTTAACTTGAGTTTTCTGAAAATTCAGAAATTTTGCAAAATATGTGCAAAATATTTCGAAAACGATCAAAAAGTGCTTTCCTGGCCATGTTTGAGAGGAAAAGACCACCAAATTGGTAGTACCAATAACCATTTATTGTTTCATACTTTAAAAAAACTCATCTTGATAAAATTTATTATTGGCCTCAAATTATTAACGACAACCCCCTTTATTTAGCTTTAACATTTAAATTCAAAATTTCTGAAATTGCGTTCGCAATCAAAATGTGGATCACCGTGGAACTGCCAAATCAATAATTTAATAAAATGCATATCATTAAGAGGTGGATAGTAAACTGTAGTTAACGTAAAAATCATGTATACGATATTATCAATTTTGAATAGCCTAAAAAAAACGTCTAGAGTCTACAAGAACTCTTTCGTAGAACTTAAAAAATTAATGAACTTCACACAGCATCGTCAGATATAAAACCACAATGAGTACAAGCTAAATTATTTTTACGCTGTATAATAATTTAAAAAACGAAATGAAAAAACAGGATTCAAAATTTTTAAAATTGCATACCAAATTTACATTTTTATTCACATTTTATACAGCTAATTTAAGGTTGTCTGCTTTTTAAAGCGTTGGTTGTGCAATGAATTATCAGAATTTGTTTCTCGTTTATTGGGGAAACTAAAAGTCAACTACGTTCAAATCGAGCTTATAATACGCAGCTATAAATTAAGAACATTTTGATATAAAAAAATATTTTGTGATAATTATGCCTTATACGCTCACGCCTGGACAACCCCAGGTGTTGATGGTTACTTAGCTGTATATCTTAAATCCCGGAAGAGAGGCCTATTTTAGTAAATCAAGCCAAAATTTTAGATATGTAGATGTAGATAATAAAATAAATTTTATATCATTATGAAGGATTCAATCTAAAACATCTGATCCTGCAAAAATCTTTGAATTCTATTTTCTAAACTCTTGCTATTGGCTATTAAATTCGAAATTAAACATTTATACATTAACCGTTTAACTATCGACTCATTGTTAATAATTCTAAATTTTCATCCCTACACTGATACCATGGACACTGCAACTGAGCTCATTGAAGATGCTTTCGAAATCGGCTTTCTCAAATCTTCTGTGGCTTCAAATACAACTGACGATGCTTCTGAAATAGGATTACACAAATCTTCTGTGCTTTTATATGCACAAAAATCAGAAACTGCACTCCCATTTGTTCCCCATGATTCCTGATTATTTTTTTTACCTAGCATGTAAGATTTATCTGGTATATCTGCGAATTGAAGACGATTTGTATCTGATATGGAGTGTCAGAAATTTCAGATTTTTTTTTTCATTTTCTGTACAATTTTTAAAAATACAGAGAAAACCCTTCTATTTTAGATTTTTATTTTTTGTGCAAATCGAAGAAAATTATTCAAGGTACACGAACAATTAAGTTTTTGCTCCAATTGATGTCAATTTTTGCGCTAGATGGCAAAAATAAGCAAAAAACATGAAAATCTTGTCATTTTTATGATTTTCCGATTTTTCAATGAGAAAAAAAAAGTGAAAACATGATAATAAACATACATTGATATATATTTTTTCGAAATCAGAATAAAAATACATTAAAACTTGGCCAAAATAATCTATTCTGATTGGTTGAAATTTAAACCAATCAAAATCGGACTAAAACTCCAAAATTTCGAAAAATCAGAAAAAAATTCGAAATTTTTACAAAATTTTACGTATTTAACAGTTTTAAATTTTCTCAAAAATTGTTCATTGCGAATTTTTTAGCTGACTGCGGACACCCTAATCTGATAAATAAGTGTTTCCCTCTCGGCATGATTTACACACTTCTACTCTTTGAATTGTCCAATCAAGATCTGTTTTTGCGTTTTTGAAGAATAATTCACACCCAGTTATTCTACCAACATCTTTTCCATTGACGTAAAAGTCATCTCTGGTACTTGTGTTAAAATGGTTCATTTTATTGTAAGATGAATGACTCAGCGGCAGTTTTATTTTGTTTGTTGTACCCTCTGATAAAGACTTAGAATTAAATTTAGTGAAGGGTGAAAATTAAATATAAAATAAAGATAGAATAAAGTTTAATTAAGGGGGAGGTCGTCGATAATTTAGTGAAAATCGGGGTTTTCATTGCCGGATTGGTGCGATATTAAGCATAGATAGACCAAAAAGTATTTCCCTATAATATTTTGGAACAAAAATCTGGCACTGAGAAAAAAAGTCGAAAGTCACCAATGGCTCGTCCAATCAGAAATAAGCTTCAAACTAAAGTGACATTTTCAGCAAAAAGCATACTCCTCCGAGGTTTTTGAAAATAAAACAATGATTATATTATATACTGGGAGAAGAAGGTTTTTGCGAGAGGCTCTAAAAACTGACTAAAAATATGGGGTTTCGATGATTCTGGATTCAGATAAAAAAACGATATAAGCTCTCGTTGGAAGATGCACACATACTGCCCGGTTTATTTAAATATATACAGTATGTAAAAAATTGTTCGAGACCAAAAGCTCCAATTTCCTCTGGATTGAAAGTAATTCTCCTGCCAATTATAGGTTTTGATCTAGAGAAATTACCCTTGTTGGTCTCGAACAATTTTTTTACATACTGTAATTTATATGGAAAAATTTAATATTCTCTGGCCCATACTATTTCTGCATTTTTTGTAAACACTAGACTCTGTAGTTTTAGAGACTTCGAAACTTATTTTTCGTTAAAACTTTAGTCCTGAAGATGCATAAGCGAAACGTTGCAAAAGAATAAATAAATATAATTTATATATTTGAATAAACCGGGCAGTATGTGTGCATCTTCCCACGAGAGCTTATATCGTTTTTTTTATTTGAATCCAGAATCATCGAAACCCCATATTTTTAGTCAGTTTTAAGGGCCTCGCGCAAAAACCTACTTCTCCCAGAATTTTTTAGTTAGAACTTTAAAAACTATATTAATGTGCAGCCAAAATCCTCGTCGAGGGCCAACGAGAGCTTTTTGTCTACTTCGGCAATAAATTGAACTTGAATATTCCGAAAATTAAGAAATTTTACCCCCTTAAATTAAAAAATGTGTCGTATCAAAATGCATTTCCAAAAAACTGGTCCGAATAAGACCATTTTTGCTGTTTTCAAAAAACATTTAACATTTAATATAAGTTTTTGAAAGTAAGAAAAATGGTTCGATTTGAATTTATTTTGGCTCTGACAATATGTGGTCATTTTGAGCTATCTGAGAATGTAATCGGATGGGTAACCCTTCATGGGTTGTTTCCAAACGCCGAAATGTAAAAGGTGTGAACACTCTATTCACTACTGACAGGCACTTTCGTTGGGAAAATAATATATCGATTACCGGGCATGACCCCTGGTAATTTTTTGTCACCTTTTTAGCCAAAATTTTTATATAATTCGACTTTTGAAAACGATACATCCGATTAAGTTCTTAGGTAGCTCAAACTGAGCACAAATATCTAGTTAATAATAAAGAAAAAAAAAGGTCCGAATCATTTTTTATTTTTTTCTGAGATTACTGAAATTGTTTAATTATCAGTTTTGTTGGAAAAAATAGGAAAACAATGGTCTGACTCGGACCATTTTTTCAATTTATTTTTCTTTGAATATTTGTGCTAAGTTTGAGCTATCTAAGAACTCAATCGGATTAGTCGTTTTAAAAGCGGAATTATATAGAAAATTTTGGCAAAAAAAATGGCAAAAAATGACCAGGGGGCCCCGTAATTGATATCTTAATATTTTTTTTGATATTTGAAAGAAATATGTCAGAACTTTTTAGTCAGAAGTTCTAACTCAAAAGTTCCAGCATCAGAGTCTCAACTTATAAATTATAATTTTTATTTTATATCCTTATTCAACTGAGAATTTCTCAAAATCGTGCACCCACGGATTTTAAGAAACTCTGGGCTGAATAAGGATAGAATATCCCTTTATTGCCCTCTCCCAAAGATTTGGTCCCTCAAAAACACGGGGGGTGAGAAAACAACGCGGTTTTCAAAAACGACTTAGCCGATTAGGTTCCTAGATAACTCAAACTGTGCACAAATATCTAGTGAATAATACAAAATAAAAATTGATCCAAATCAGACCGTTGTTTCTATTTTTACTCAGACCTTTTTTTCTATTTTTAAACAAAAACTAATAATTAAACAAGTTCAGTAATCTTAAAAAAAAAAATTAGATAATTGTGCTCAGTTTGAGCTATCTAAGAACTAAATCGGATGACTTGTTTTCAAATGACGCGTCGTTTTCTCACCCCCGTGTTTTTGAGGGACCAAATCTTTGGGAGAGGGCAATAAAGGGATATATCATAATTATACGCTTTGACTAATCATATAGTCCAAAAAATTTCTATCGTTGATTGCACGAAATAAATGAGAAAAAAACTTGTTAGAATTGCAATAATTTTTACAATCATTTTATAAATATAATTTTTGATGTAAAAGCCTTTCCTGATCCATGAATTCGGCAATAAAGTTGATTTATTGCGCTTTCATTTTTCTTTGTCAAAAATTTAAGTTTATATCCGATGTCATGCTTCGAATACGGTTGTAACGAAATCATCGAACTTTTGGTACTTCTCGCCGATGCCGATCGCAGGAGATGACCTGCACTGGAAAAGGTTTACTATTTTGGTCGGAAATTTAATCATCTTTTTTGAATATTGCGTAGTTGGCGGTATTTTTTTAGATTGTACGATGGTGCATATGATTTTTTGTCGTAACTGTGCACAGCTGTGATAAAGGCCCCAATTTTTAACTTTTGCATTTGGATTTGACAACGCCTGAAAATGAACACTCGTTAGCTTATTTTTCGATTTCTAATTATTTTGAAGATTTTTAGGGATTTTTCCAAAAAGCACCTCGAATTCCAATAAAAAAATTATCGAATTTGATTTCGTGAAGGACTCTAAATCGTAATTTAAATATAGGCATGGTAATCTGAAGATATATTTAAGGCCATATATATGCCACAGCAATTTTCAAAAACTTGCATATAAAGGATTAAACTCCTTATTGTCGTAGAAATGACAGAATAAAAGCGTTCATATGCAGAAACGAAAATTCACCTATTTTCACAAATTTTTGAAAAATTTCGGCTCTTTTTACTTTATGGAGACAATATTCAACTTTTATATCGTTTCTGATCATTTCACGTCTGATGTCACATTTCCAATATCGGGATCGATGTTCCAAAATGAGGAATTTGAGACATTTTAAGAAAATTCCTTAAAAATCCGCAAAATAATTAGAAATAGAAAATTAGCTTACGAATATTCATTTTCGAGCGTTGTCAATGACAACTTGTCATATGTCTTGTCATATATCTGAATGCAAAAATAAAAAAATAAAATCGGCAAAAAATCACATAAATTATGAATCGTGAAATCGTCTGACGTAAAAAAACAATCACCTCCAAATCCTTGCGAAAATAGTTAACCTTCACTGGAAGCCATTGTTGAAATTCTGCTCGGGCCCGATATCGGGCTTGCTGAAGTGATAGAGAGTGCAACGTCGGTGTGGCTACTTTCATAGTCGATGCTCATCTCGGATTCTGATAAATACGAAACTTCACTTGCTTGTCTTTGACTGACTTCAAAGGGGACAGAAATTGCTACTAGTTAAAACAAATTTATATTAAAAGGAAATGATTCCCGAAAAATCATAATTATTTTTTATGTAGAAAACCATAATTAAACACAAAATTACAGTTCATCGCTATTCATGTGTTAAAAAGCCATAAACATTGCCAACACGACTTAAAAGGGGTACTGGTCGCTGGAATTGAATTTTCTCGATAAAAATTAGCCAAACAGGGCTTTTAAGATACTAGTCAAATTAGCCATTTTGTAGAACTATCCTTAAAATTGTGGGAAACACAACTTTATTTTTTTGTACATATATGCATACACTCCTTCACGCATAAGCAACACAAGAGTACCTAAGCCAAAATGGAAAAACTATCTCTTCCCAGGTTTCATGTCGAAATTAGCTGAAATTTTGACACAAGTTGTAAAAATAGTAGGCTAAAAATAAACTCGATCAGTTTTTCTAATTTCGCTCTAATTTTTCTACAATGTGAAAAAAACCACCGTTTTTTTGGCAATTATTCGTCGGAAAAACTATCTCCTAGGAAATTTTTTAAAATTAATTTTTTTTCTAAGCTAGCTTATACAAATACAAACAATAAACTCGATCACTTTTTGAGATTTCTACCTCAAACTCGAAATATGATTTTTTTGAGAACCCAAAAATTTCGTAAAAAAAAGTGCTTCGATTTTTTTGTGAGTAGACTCAAAATAAAGCCACTGATTAGAAAGTTGGCTTACGTCAAGATGATATTTTGACGTTTTAGTTGTTAAATTAAAGCAAATGTAATTTTTCAAGCCCATTTTGGAAAAAATACTTAAGGGGATTGAGGGTGCTTACATTTTTGTTGCTGCTGAAAAGTAGCCTATTTTCAAAAAAAAATACTTTTGATCTAAACATGAGAAAATGTTTTTTATTGTTTGATATGGAAGAACAAAACCTTAAAAGTATTATTCAAGCAAAATGAAACAAACCTATCACATAATCAACCGGTTAAAGACATAACCAGAATGTTACTTTTTACAGCTCCGGCTAAATTCAGCTTTCAGTGTATTTCCAAATAAAAGTATATTTCTCTCAGATCATTTTGAAGGCTTTCTCGAACTGATAAAGGGCCCAGTTTTTTCATTTTTGCTTTATTTCTCCTAAAAAATTTCTCATATAAATCAAAAGTATTTCCAGTTATTTTGAAATCGGGCTTATGAATTTATTTTCATAAAAATGCCCTTTTTAAAATAATTTTCTTTTCTAGATTTAGCTAAACTTGACTTTGTGTATTTTATCTGTAAAAAACTTTATATGTCAAAATATCCTTGAGAATGTTTAATAAATAAACGAAAACTTGGAATAAAAAGAGATGAAATAACGATGCCTAAATGTGTTTGTCACAGCACGTTTTTGAATCGCGCTCTGATTAGCTTGCCTTAGTTAAGCGATGGGTGTGGAGGCGCGCAAAGTGCATAGTCGGGACAAAATAATATAGGGATCGATATATAAAAATACATGTAAATTTCGAAATTATATGGTAAAAGATAAATTCAGGGCTGGTTGAGTATGGAAAAATGTTTTCTTTGAAAGTTATTTTTTTGTGTTTATTTTTTAAGTTCCTAAAGGAATTTTTTTTGCAAATTTCACTTAGATCTCCCGCTATCAGTCATATAAAGTGAGTGCGGCGCATCATTCCATAGTTATGGATTACATCAATACATTAATCTAACTTCAAATCAATTTATTATACTTTCAAAACAAATGAAGTAATTGGTGGTGAGTACAGTTTGTTAAACAGTACTTCCGGTTGTCCTAGCGCTTCAAAAATAGTCACAAAATTTTTCTCGAGTACTGTTTACTAGACAGCAATTCTTCATTTGCTCTATTTCGATGCTAAGAGAAAAAAATTTGAACCACCCCCAATCCCCTTAAAAAAATCGAAAAAACGCGAAAATTTCGAAAACAAATTTTTGATCGTTTGGTCGGTAGAACACTTTTTTATCACCTTGGGTCATTTTGGAGCATTTGTAATGCCCCTAAGGCCTCATAAAACCAGCGACCAGTACCTCCTTAAGCGGGTATGCGACTCTGATTTGACATTTTCTCGGTTAAATATACTGAAAACTAAGAGCTTATGAGAAAAACCGAAAATGCTTATTTGTAGATCCATCTTTAATCTTGCGAAAAAGTGCCACATAAATTATTTTTGACCATTACACCAATAGGTACAGTATCGTAACAAGGTGACATTTTCCAAACTGCAAAAACTATCTCCTTCCAGACGGTATATCAAATTGAGCTCAAATTTTTACAGATCACGAAACGGTAGTATGTCAATCTNAAAAAAGACGATTTTGTGGTTATTGCTGCAAAATATCTGGAATACTACACATTGTAGAACTTAATACTTAAATATAGTGTAATATTTGAACGAAAATCTCATACCTTAAAAAAAAAGTCTAATTGAAGATCACTGATTGCTCGACCAGTCAGGAACAAGCTTCAAAATAGAGTGATATTTTGACTTGAAAAGCCTACTCCTCCTTGAGTTTTCAGAATAGGAAAATTATTTTAATAACCTCAAAGTATGTATGCAGGTATATATTACTATCGTTTTCGAAAATCTGTTATAAATTCGGTCAAAAATAGGCAAAAAACGTTTTTTGAGCTCATTTTAAGAGTCTCACGCAATAGCCTACTCGTTCCCGGATTTTTGATTAATACATTTGAAACCTATACATTTGAAACCTGTATAATTGAATAGCTGATGAGTTTGCGGGGAGCTGTTTTTATCGAAAGCTCAATTTTTGTGTTTTTTGGTTTCCGAAAACTGTACTTTGAATTTCTTAAAATTCATAAATTTTGATTGAAATGCTTAAGGAGGTATATCTGTCTGATTAAATGAAGGCCTTAGAGGCATTAAAAATGCTCNTTACGATGCCGGAAATCATTATTGAAATCGCGTATTCTATTAATTATAGATTTATAATAATACCGGGTATTAATCGACCAACATAATCGATTCTGATTGGTTCAAATTTCGATCAATGACAAACTAAAAAGTCAATACGCTTTGCTTTTCTTCATTTTTTTGTCAAAAAAACTTGAAAAAATAATTGGCATTTGAATAAAGCCAACTGCTGGGTGCAGGTTTGAAGGCGTCAGAGCCGAAAGTAGCTCTAAAAGATGAATTTTGCCAGCATGCGAAAAGTCTTTAAAGTCTAATCTCGACTTATTTGGATGACAAAATTCTTAAGGTGTAGCTGACTGCGGACAGGCTATTAATACGCCAAAATATATTTGAATTTAACAAATTTCCGTCTTCAGAAACCGGACCGGTACAACCGGTAGAAAATATTAGAAAAATTTAATTGGGAAAGAATCTAGAGTCGAAAATTTAATTTTTGTTGTTTGAATAATTTCAATTTTTGCTAACCTTTTTGATCAATGACTTCGTTATTTTTTCGCATTGTATCAACATCAACCGATCTCCAATTAATTTCACTTTTTGCGGCGGTGGTGGCGGCAATTTACTTGGTGCCACAGGATTTTGGGTGGCGATCAAAGCGACTGGTGAACCCTTATCTGATACACTTTCTTCCTCGCTATCACTGGAGGCAACACTGGTGATATCAGTGGCGTGTACCATATTAGAATCGGAAGGATGGTAATTTATAATCGTGAACTATTTGTATTTTTGACTCTTGGCTACGCTTTAAGGGTACTGGTCGCTGGTTTATGAGGCCTTTGGGGCTTTGAAAATGCTCCAAATTGATTTGAGGTGATAAAAAAGTGTACTACCGACCAAATTATCAAAAATTTTTTTTCGAATTTTTCGGTGTATTTTCAATTTTTAAGTATTTTTCTCAAAATAAAGTTCAAAAATACGTTTTCTTTAATTTAGCCACTAAAACTTCAGAATATCACCTTGACGTAAGCCAACTTTCTGATCAGCAAATTCTAGAAAAATATAGCACTTATCGACAAAAACGCTCCACAGAAGTTTAAATCTATTATACAGGTATTTTAAAATTTAGTTTGATTTCAAAAATAAAACCTGAGAGGAGATAGATTTTCCGTTTTGGCTTAGGTCTCCCTGTCTCGCTTATGTGTCTGGGAGTGTATGCATGCAAAAAAATTTTGGCACATATCCCTTTAAACCTTTCGCAGGATCTGAGAGATGTGGGCTGAAAAGCGGCCTCATGAGTGGCTAGGAGGGTCTGAGGAGTGTCAGGATTGGCTCCCTAGCCGCTTTCAGCCTACATCTCTCAGATCCAGCGAATGGTGTTTAAAGGGATATATTACGCAACCTAAAGGCTAGTTCTACAAACTGGCTAATCTGAATAAATCTTGAAGCTTGGTGGCTAATTTTCATCGAGAATAATCAATTCCAGCGACTAGTACCCCCTTAAAGAGGGTTATCGTCAATAATTAGCAAAAATCGGGGTTTCATCGGCGGATTAGCGCTGTATTACTTAAAAAATTATTTCCGTATAATATATTTCTTGCACTGGAAGATTAAATTCAAAGTCATCGTTGGCTCGTCCAATCAGAAACGAGCTGTAAACGGAAATCATATTTTAACAAAACGCCTACTCCTCCGAGGGTTTTGAAAACAAAAACAAAAGTTTCAAATAACTGAACAGTAGCTTGTGCGCAGCTTCAAATGGAGCTTTTAGCAAATTTGTTGATTAGACCTAAAAATCATCGAAAAACTGGATTTTTGGCCCTTTTAAGGGTCTCAAGTTGAGGGGGTCGGTGCTATGGACAGATCCGGATAAAAGTTCCGAAAATTATGAAAATTTTTCCTATTTTTTTTTAAGTCATTTTGTTTCGAATCAACGAAAAAAACTCTACAAAATGACCACTATAACTTTTCGCGTAGGTGACCACATATTTTTTATATGCTCTTTGAAAAATCATATGACATTATTTTGGAATTTTTGGTCGGAAATATTTCGAAAAGTTTCCTCATTTCTTGTTCAAAAATTTTCAAACTTATTTTTCTGGAATCATTAGCTGAAAATATTAAGAATACCATCTTTTATTTTATTCAAATATGTCCTCGTTTTGTTTCTTTGCTCTTGTTTATACTATGAATCATAATTTTTGCAACGAAACTACGGTTTGGGAGAAATCGCTCGAAGCCCTCTTTAATCCAGAATTTAAAAATTGTCACCAAACTTGCCAAGTTGGAAAGCCGACTCGACCACCGTTTTAAATTTATTTCATTCAACTCATTAAAAAAAAATCTTTCGATGTGCTAAAATTTCGTTTTTTCGTCTTTTTTCAAAATTTTTTCGATTTTACGTAGAAATCGTATAAAAACAAATTAAATAAATTTAAACGGTGGTCGAGACCGTTTTTCACGGTTACTTATTAATAAAAAATAATTTATTAATTATTATAAAGTAAAAGTAATCGATCTGAAAAAAAGTTCGAAAAAGTTTTTATTGAAAAATTTTGAAGTGGCAAAAAGTTTAACATCAAGAGAAAAACAATGGAAAAGTGCAAATCTGTCAATTACTTTAAATATCTTTCCCTTTCTTTTAACAGGCAAATAAGATATTTAAGTTACTCGGGATCATGATCGATATGCATGTGTGAAATTTGTTAACTATATATTTATATTATTTATGCTCAAAATAACGACCTACTGTATTAAACAATATTATTTGATTAATCTGTCGTAGCCACTCTGTACCCTGTGAGTGCGAATAAACAACATAACAATAATAATCCGACGACCTCGTCGAGAGCCCAACGTGAGCTAGTTCGTCTAGAAATTTAACTTGAGTTTCTGAAAATTCAGAAATTTTGCAAAATATGTGCAAAATATTTCGAAAACGATCAAAAAGTGCTTTCCTGGCCATGTTTGAGAGGAAAAGACCACCAAATTGGTAGTACCAATAACCATTTATTGTTTCATACTTTTAAAAAAACTCATCTTGATAAATTTATTATTGGCCTCAAATTATTAACGACAACCCCCTTTATTTAGCTTTAACATTTTAAATTCAAAATTTCTGAAATTGCGTTCGCAATCAAAATGTGGATCACCGTGGAACTGCCAAATCAATAATTTAATAAAATGCATATCATTAAGAGGTGGAATAGTAAACTGTAGTTAACGTAAAAATCATGTATACGATATTATCAATTGTGAATAGCCTAAAAAAACGTCTAGAGTCTACAAGAACTCTTTCGTAGAACTTAAAAAATTAATGAACTTCACACAGCATCGTCAGATATAAAAACCACAATGAGTACAAGCTAAATTATTTTTACGCTGTATAATAATTTAAAAAACGAAATGAAAAACAGGATTCAAAATTTTTTAAAATTGCATACCAAATTTACATTTTTATTCACATTTTATACAGCTAATTTAAGGTCTTCCGTTTTTAAAGCGTTGGTTGTGCAATGAATTATTCAGAATTTGTTTCTCGTTTATTGGGGAAACTAAAAGTCAACTACGTTCAAATCGAGCTTATAATACGCAGCTATAAATTAAGAACATTTGATATAAAAAAATATTTTGTGATAATTATGCCTTATACGCTCACGCCTGGACAACCCCAGGTGTTGATCGGTTACTTAGCTGTATATCTTAAATCCCGGAAGAGGCCTATTTTAGTAAATCAAGCCAAAATTTTAGATATGTAGATGTAGATAATAAAATAAATTTTATATCATTATGAAGGATTCAATCTAAACATCTGATCCTGCAAAAATTTTGAATTCTATTTTCTAAACTCTTGCTATTGGCTATTAAATTCGAAATTAAACATTTATACATTAACCGTTTAACTATCGACTCATTGTTAATAATTCTAAATTTTCATTCCCTACACTGATACCATGGACACTGCAACTGAGCTCATTGAAGATGCTTTCGAAATCGGCTTTCTCAAATCTTCTGTGGCTTCAAAATACAACTGACGATGCTTCTGAAATATGGATTACACAATCTTCTGTGCTTTTATATGCACAAAAATCAGAAACTGCACTCCCATTTGTTCCCCATGATTCCTGATATTTTTTTTACCTAGCATGTAAGATTTATCTGGTATATCTGCGAATTGAAGACGATTTGTATCTGATGGGTGTCAGAAATTTCAGATTTTTTTTTCATTTTCTGTACAATTTTTAAAAAATACAGAGAAAACCCTTCTATTTTAGATTTTTATTTTTTGTGCAAATCGAAGAAAATTATTCAAGGTACACGAACAATTAAGTTTTTGCTCCAATTGATGTGCAATTTTTGCGCTAGATGGCAAAAATAAGCAAAAAACATGAAAATCTTGTCATTTTTATGATTTTCGATTTTTCAATGAGAAAAAAAAAGTGAAAACATGATAATAAACATACATTGATATATATTTTTTCGAAATCAGAAAAAAATACATTAAAACTTGGCCAAAATAATCTATTCTGATTGGTTGAAATTTAAACCAATCAAAAATCGGACTAAAACTCCAAAATTTCGAAAAATCAGAAAAAAATTCGAAATTTTTACAAAATTTTACGTATTTAACAGTTTTAAATTTTCTCAAAAATTGTTCATTGCGAATTTTTTAGCTGACTGCGGACACCCTAATCTGATAAATAAGTGTTTCCCTCTCGGCATGATTTACACACTTCTACTCTTTGAATTGTCCAATCAAGATCTGTTTTTGCGTTTTGAAGAATAATTCACACCCAGTTATTCTACCAACATCTTTTCCATTGACGTAAAAGTCATCTCTGGTACTTGTGTTAAAATGGTTCATTTTATTGTAAGATGAATGACTCAGCGGCAGTTTTATTTTGTTTGTTGTACCCTCTGATAAAGACTTAGAATTAATTTAGTGAAGGGTGAAAATTAATATAAAATAAAGATAGAATAAGTTAATTAAGGGGGGGTCGTCGATAATTTAGTGAAAATCGGGGTTTTCATTGCCGGGATTGGTGCGATATTAAGCATAGATAGCCAAAAAGTATTTCCCTATAATATTTTGGAAAAAATCTGGCACTGAGAAAAAAGTCGAAAGTCACCAATGGCTCGTCCAATCAGAAATAAGCTTGCAAACTAAGTGACATTTTCAGCAAAAAGCATACTCCTCCGAGGTTTTTGAAAATAAAACAATGATTATATTATATACTGGGAGAAGAAGGGTTTTTGCGAGAGGCTCTAAAAACTGACTAAAAATATGGGGTTTCGATGATTCTGGATTCAGATAAAAAAACGATATAAGCTCTCGTTGGAAGATGCACACATACTGCCCGGTTTATTAAATAATATTACAGTATGTAAAAAATTGTTCGAGACCAAAAGCTCCAATTTCCTCTGGATTGAAAGTAATTCTCCTGCCAATTATAGGTTTTGATCTAGAGAAATTACCCTTGTTTGGTCTCGAACAATTTTTTTACATACTGTAATTTATATGGAAAAATTTAATATCTCTGGCCCATACTATTTCTGCATTTTTTGTAAACACTAGACTCTGTAGTTTTAGAGACTTCGAAACTTATTTTTCGTTAAAACTTTAGTCCTGAAGATGCATAAGCGAAACGTTGCAAAAGAATAAATAAATATAATTTATATATGAATAACCGGCAGTATGTGTGCATCTTCCCACGAGAGCTTATATCGTTTTTTTATTTTGAATCCAGAATCATCGAAACCCCATATTTTTAGTCAGTTTTTAAGGGCCTCGCGCAAAAACCTACTTCTCCCAGAATTTTTTAGTTAGAACTTAAAAACTATATTAATGTGCAGCCAAAATCCTCGTCGAGGGCCAACGAGAGCTTTTTGTCTACTTCGGCAATAAATTGAACTTGAATATTCCGAAAATTAAGAAATTTTACCCCCTTAAATTAAAAAATGTGTCGTATCAAAATGCATTTCCAAAAAACTGGTCCGAATAAGACCATTTTTGCTGTTTTCAAAAAACATTTAACATTTAATATAAGTTTTTGAAAGTAAGAAAAATGGTTCGATTTGAATTTATTTTGGCTCTGACAATATGTGGTCATTTGAGCTATCTGAGAATGTAATCGGATGGGTAACCCTTCATTGGGTTGTTTCCAAACGCCGAAATGTAAAAGGTGTGAACACTCTATTCACTACTGACAGGCACTTTCGTTGGGAAAATAATATACGATTACCGGCATGACCCCTGTAATTTTTTGCCACCTTTTTAGCCAAAATTTTTATATAATTCGACTTTTGAAAACGATACATCCGATTAAGTTCTTAGGTAGCTCAAACTGAGCACAATATCTAGTTAATAATAAAGAAAAAAAAGGTCCGAATCATTTTTTATTTTTTTTCTGAGATTACTGAAATTGTTTAATTATCAGTTTTGTTGGAAAAAATAGGAAAACAATGGTCTGACTCGGACCATTTTTTCAATTTATTTTTCTTTTGATATTTGTGCTAAGTTTGAGCTATCTAAGAACTCAATCGGATTAGTCGTTTTAAAAGCGGAATTATATAGAAAATTTTGGCAAAAAAAATGGCAAAAAATGACCAGGGGGCCCCGTAATTGATATCTTAATATTTTTTTTGATATTTGAAAGAAATATGTCAGAACTTTTAGTCAGAAGTTCTAACTCAAAAGTTCCAGCATCAGAGTCTCAACTTATAAATTATAATTTTTATTTTATATCCTTATTCAACTGAGAATTTCTCAATCGTGCACCCACGGATTTTTAGAAACTCTGGGCTGAATAAGGATAGAATATCCCTTTATTGCCTCTCCCAAGATTTGGTCCCTCAAAAACACGGGGGGTGAGAAAACAACGCGGTTTTCAAAAACGACTTAGCCGATTAGGTTCCTAGATAACTCAAACTGTGCCACAATATCTAGTGAATAATACAAATATAAAAATTGATCCAAATCAGACCGTTGTTTCTATTTTTACTCAGACCTTTTTTTATTTTTAAACAAAAACTAATAAATACAAACAGTTCAGTAATCTTATAAAAAAAATTAGATAATTGTGCTCAGTTTGAGCTATCTAAGAACTAAATCGGATGACTTGTTTTCAAATGACGCGTCGTTTTCTCACCCCCGTGTTTTTGAGGGACCAAATCTTTGGGAGAGGGCAATAAAGGATATATTCATAATTATACGCTTTGACTAATCATATAGTCCAAAAATTTCTATCGTTGATTGCACGAAATAAATGAGAAAAAAACTTGTTAGAATTGCAATAATTTTTACAATCATTTTATAAATATAATTTTTGATGTAAAAGCTTTTCCTGATCCATGAATTCGGCAATAAAGTTGATTTATTGCGCTTTCATTTTTCTTTGTCAAAAATTTAAGTTTATATCGATGTCATGCTTCGAATACGGTTGTAACGAAATCATCGAACTTTTGGTACTTCTCGCCGATGCCGATCGCAGGAGATGACCTGCACTGGAAAAGGTTTACTATTTTTGGTCGGAAATTTAATCATCTTTTTTGAATATTGCGTAGTTGGCGGTATTTTTTTAGATTGTACGATGGTGCATATGATTTTTTGTCGTAACTGTGCACAGCTGTGATAAAGGCCCAATTTGTAACTTTTGCATTTGGATTTGACAACGCCTGAAAATGAACACTCGTTAGCTTATTTTTCGATTTCTATTATTTTGAAGATTTTTAGGGATTTTTCCAAAAGCACCTCGAATTCCAATAAAAAAATTATCGAATTTGATTTCGTGAAGGACTCTAAATCGTAATTTAAATATAGGCATGGTAATCTGAAGATATATTTTAAGGCCATATATATGCCACAGCAATTTTACAAAACTTGCATATAAAGGATTAACTCCTTATTGTCGTAGAAATGAACAGAATAAAAGCGTTCATATGCAGAAACGAAAATCACCTATTTTCACAAATTTTTGAAAAATTTCGGCTCTTTTTACTTTATGGAGACAATATTCAACTTTATATCGTTTCTGATCATTTCACGTCTGATGTCACATTTCCAATATCGGATCGATGTTCCAAAATGAGGAATTTGAGACATTTTAAGAAAATTCCTTAAAAATCCGCAAAATAATTAGAAATAGAAAAATTAGCTTACGAATATTCATTTTCGAGCGTTGTCAATGACAACTTGTCATATGTCTTGTCATATATCTGAATGCAAAAATAAAAAAATAAAATCGGCAAAAATCACATAAATTATGAATCGTGAAATCGTCTGACGTAAAAAAACAATCACCTCCAAATCCTTGCGAAAATAGTTAACCTTCACTGGAAGCCATTGTTGAAATTCTGCTCGGGGCCCGATATCGGGCTTGCTGAAGTGATAGAGAGTGCAACGTCGGTGTGGCTCACTTTCATAGTCGAGCTCATCTCGGATTCTGATAAATACGAAACTTCACTTGCTTGTCTTTGACTGACTTCAAAGGGGACAGAAATTGCTACTAGTTAAAACAAATTTATATTAAAAGGAAATGATTCCCGAAAATCATAATTATTTTTTTAGTAGAAAACCATAATTAAACACCAAATTACAAGTTCATCGCTATTCATGTGTTAAAAGCCATAAACATTGCCACACGACTTAAAAAGGGGTACTGGTCGCTGGAATTGAATTTTTTCGATAAAAATTAGCCAACAGATTGTAGTACTATGTCATATAGCATTTTGTAGATCAAATATACCTTTAAATAATTGTGGGAAACACAACTTTATTTTTTTGTACATATATGCATACACTCCTTCACGCATAAGCACAACAAGAGTACCTAAGCCAAAATGGAAAACTATCTCTTCCCAGGTTTTCATGTCGAAAATTAGCTGAAATTTTGACACAAGTTGTAAAAATAGTAGGCTAAAATAAACTCGATCAGTTTTTCTAATTTCGCTCTAATTTTTCTACAATGTGAAAAAAACCACCGTTTTTTTGGCAATTATTCGTCGGAAAAAACTATCTCCTAGGAAATTTTTTAAAATTCATTTTTTTTCTAAGCTAGCTTATACAAATACAAACAATAAACTCGATCACTTTTTGAGATTTCTACCTCAAACTCGAAATATGATTTTTTTGAGAACCCAAAAATTTCGTAAAAAAAAGTGCTTCGATTTTTTTGTGAGTAGACTCAAAATAAAGCCACTGATTAGAAAGTTGGCTTACGTCAAGATGATATTTTGACGTTTTAGTTGTTAAATTAAAGCAAATGTAATTTTTCAAGCCCATTTTGGAAAAAATACTTAAGGGGATTGAGGGTGCTTACATTTTTGTTGCTGCTGAAAATAGCCTATTTTCAAAAAAAATACTTTTGATCTAAACATGAGAAAATGTTTTTTATTGTTTGATATGGAAGAACAAAACCTTAAAAGTATTATTCAAGCAAAATGAAACAAACCTATCACATAATCAACCGGTTAAAGACATAACCAGAATGTTACTTTTTACAGCTCCGGGCTAAATTCAGCTTTCAGTGTATTTCCAAAAAAAGTATATTTCTCTCAGATCATTTTGAAGGCTTTCTCGAACTGATAAAGGGCCCAGTTTTTTTCATTTTTGCTTTATTTCTCCTAAAAATTTCTCATATAAATCAAAAGTATTTCCAGTTATTTGAAATCGGGCTTATGAATTTATTTTCATAAAAATGCCCCTTTTAAATAATTTTCTTTTTCTAGATTTAGCTAAACTTGACTTTGTGTATTTTATCCTTGTAAAAAAACTTTATATGTCAAAATATCCTTGAGAATGTTTAATAAATAAACGAAAACGTTAGGAATAAAAAGAGATGAAATAACGATGCCTAAATGTGTTTGTCACAGCACGTTTTTGAATCCGCGCCTCTGATTAGCTTGCCTTAGTTAAGCGATGGGTGTGGAGCGCGCAAAAGTGCATAGTCGGACAAAATAATATAGGGATCGATATATAAAAATACATGTAAATTTCGAAATTATATGGTAAAAATAAATTCAGAGGCTGGTTGAGTATGGAAAAATGTTTTCTTTGAAAGTTATTTTTTTGTGTTTATTTTTAGTTCCTAAGGAATTTTTTTTGCAAATTTCACTTAGATCTCCCGCTATCAGTATATAAAGTGAGTGCGGCGCATCATTCCAAGTTTATGGATTACATCAATACATTAATCTAACTTCAAATCAATTTATTATACTTTCAAACAAATGAAGTAATTGGTGGTGAGATCAGTTTGTTAAACGAGTACTTCCGGTTGTTCCTAGCGCTTCAAAAATAGTCACAAAATTTTTCTCGAGTACTGTTTACTAGACAGCAATCTTCATTTGCTCTATTTCGATGCTAAGAGAAAAAAATTGTTGAACCACCCCCAATCCCCTTAAAAAATCGAAAAAAACGCGAAAATTTCGAAAACAAAATTTTTTGATCGTTTGGTCGGTTAGAACACTTTTTTATCACCTTGGGTCATTTTGGAGCATTTGTAATGCCCCTAAGGCCTCATAAAACCAGCGACCCAGTACCTCTTAAGCGGGTATGCGACCTCTGATTTGACATTTTCTCGGTTAAATATACTGAAAACTAAGAGCTTATGAGAAAACCGAAAATGCTTATTTGTAGATCCATCTTTAATCTTGCGAAAAAGTGCCACATAAATTATTTTTGACCATTACACCAATAGGTACAGTATCGTAACAAGTGACATTTTCCAACTGCAAAAACTATCCCTTCCAGACGGTTATATCAAATTGAGCTCAAATTTTTACAGATCACGAAACGGTAGTATGTCAATCTTTGCTCATGTCCTTTTTTTTGATCCGGCGACGGAACAATTCTAAAACGCCAAATAACCGACGATTTTTCACAATTTCAGACTTTAAAATCTATCTCCTCCTAGGATATATTTGCAAAATGGCTCAAATTTTTATGAAGTATTCCTAAGAACAATTGTAAGAGACTCTCACGGTCTTTTTGCAATTTCTAGCTAAACTCGAAATATGATTTTTTTGGTCATTTTTCGAAAATTTCCGAAAATAAAAGTGGCTTTGATTTTTCGAAAGTAGGCTCAAAGAAAGCCAGTGAAACACTGATGAGAAAGTTGGCTTACGTCAAGCGATATTTTGAAGTTTTAGTGGTCAAATCGAGCAAACGTTATTTTTTAACTTCACTTTTAAAAAATACTTAGAAAAAATCAGAAAAATGCGAAAATTTCGAAAAAAAAAATTTGATGATTGGGTTCTTAGTACACTTAATTATCACCCGTATCAATTTGGAGCATTAGTATGCCTCTAAGGCCTTTAATAAATCAGAGTCATATAACCCCTTAAGGGGGTAGCCAATGGGTACTACGCATCATGAAAAAAGACGATTTGTGGTTATTGCTGCAAAATATCTGGAATACTACACATTGTAGAACTTATACTTAAATATAGTGTAATATTTGAACGAAAATCTCATACCTTAAAAAAAAGTCTAATTGAAGATCACTGATTGCTCGACCAGTCAGGAACAAGCTTCAAATAGAGTGAATTTTTGACTTGAAAAGCCTACTCCTCCTTGAGTTTTCAGATAGGAAAATATTTTAATAACCTCAAAGTATGTATGCAGGTATATATTACTATCGTTTTCGAAAATCTGTTATAAATTCGGTCAAAAATAGGCAAAAAACGTTTTTGAGCTCATTTTAAGAGTCTCACGCAAATAGCCTACTCGTTCCCGGATTTTGATTAATACATTTGAACCTATACATTTGAAACCTGATAATTGAATAGCTGATGAGTTTGCGGGGAGCTGTTTTTATCGAAAGCTCAATTTTTGTGTTTTTTGGTTTCCGAAAACTGTACTTTGAATTTCTTAAATTCATAAATTTTGATTGAAATGCTTAAGGGTATATCTGTCTGATTAAATAAGGCCTTAGAGCATTAAAAAATGCTCTAAATTGATACGGGGTGATAATTAAGTGTACTAAGAACCCAATCATGAAAAAAAAATTTCGAAATTTTGCATTTTTTTCGATTTTTTCTAAGTATTTTTTAAGATGAAGTTAAAAAATAACGTTTGCTCGAATTTGACCACTAAACTTCAAAATATCACCTTGACGTAAGCCACTTTTCTCATCAGTGTTTCACTGGCTTTCTTTGAGCCTACTTTCGAAAAAATCGAAGCTCTTTTTTTTCGGAAATTTTTGGAAAATGACCGAAAAAAATCATATTTCGAGTTCTAGCTCGAAATTGCAAAAAAGCTCTCAAGAATCTCTTACATATGTTCTTAGGAATACTTGATAAACATTTGAGCCATTTGCAAAATATTATCCTCGGAGGAGATAGATTTGAAGTCTGAAATGCAAAAAGTCGTCGGTTATTTGGCGTTCTAGAATTGTTCAGTCGCCGGATCAAAAAAAGCCCTCGGAGAAAAGATTGGATACTCCCGTTACGTGATCTGTGAAAATTTGAGCTCAATTGGATTATCCCCTATTCACACTTTTGTTAATATCCCGGCCCTGATTAGGAAACGTAGTGTGTTTTTAGTAGTAGGGCCGGATATTAACAAAAGTGTGAATAAGGATATACCGTCTGCGGAAGAGATAGATTTTGAAATTTTGAAATGTCACCTTGTTACGATACTGTACTTATGGTGTAATGGTCAAAAAATAATTTGTGATGTACTTTTTCGCAAGATTAAGAATAGATCTACAAATTAGCATTTTCGGTTTTTTTATAAGCTTTTTAGTTTTCAGAATATATCATATCACCGTGAATATGTCAAATCTGCCAGATATACCACCTTAACCCAAGACGACATATTTTAAAACCAAGGAAAAAGTACTTTCCAGACGGAATATGGGGAATCCCCATTGAAAATACAAATGCCACCACTTTGTTTCAAATTGTCCATATTTTCAGAAGCAAAAACATGCGAATAAAATTGTGAACATTTTTTGCTTGAGCCTCAACTCATGAGGAGTACCAATTCACTTTTTGTTGAAAGATTCAAATGTACAGTTTTGCTTGTAACGGTTTAGCGCATTTCATTGGGACTTTATTTTAGTAAGTGAGATTAACAATAATTCCAGTAGTGTTTTCTATAAGACGATTTGAAATTTTGAAAGTCAAAAATAGGTACCGATTTAAAGGAAAATTTATATGATGGGAAAATATCACTTTCGGTTTTCACTCAAAATATAAATTCATCTCACGCGCCACTTTGCGGTCACCCGAGACACCTTGTTCATAATACCGTTTCCAGCAAACCGATAGTTTCGCATCTTTTGGTACATTGAAATCATTCGAATATAACTTCCGGTACTGGAAGCTGTACTTTACTGGTCAATTTTGACCAGCCGGTAAATTCGATAACGTTGCGAAGAAAAATCCTCCTCGAAACAACCCTAGGCTTTTGAGTCAGCTAATTTTATTTTCGTTACCGTCATTTTAAATCTCATGAGAATCCGCGGACTGAAAGGTTATTTTTCGCACCTTTGAACCGATTTTTTCTAAAAAATATCAAAACTGATAAATTCATAGGAAAATAATATCGGTACCCATTTATGCCTTTCAAAATTTCTTATTTCAAATCGTCTAAGGTAAATAAATAAATAAAAATTGTGTTACTAATGTCTACAATTCTACTGTGAGAAAATGAATTTAAAAATTTCTTCCTATCCTTGTCTCATCGCTGTCAAACTACCTGTGATATTTATAACCGATTGATGTTGATTTGCTTGTATTGAATCATGCTCATAAACGAAGGTTTGCTCAAACACCGAGTCTTCCCCATTTTTAAGATAAACTTGACGATGGATAATAATTTCCTCTAGATACCAGTTCTGTTTCAAATCCAAAAGAAAAAGTTGCAATGATTCTACTCGGCCGATGGGTTCACATTCGGTTACGTACTTGTGAGATTTGATAGAATATGCACAAATTTTTAAATTTTCGTCTAGATGAATCAGATTTGAACTTCGATCGGTGCCATTCAAAACTAAAACATAAAAAGGTGATTTTGAAATAAATAATACTAAGTGTGGCGGCCAAATTATTTTGAGAATTTTCCGCCGTGACACATTCCTACTGTTTGAGTTTTATAATATAAATTATATTATATAATTCAATTTTTACTTTTTCATATTTTAATGGGCAGGGGTTTTTCAACAAAAAACACATATTTTCACAAAATAAAATTTTGAACCTTTTAAGACGTTTTTGCGTTTATTTGTTGTTACAGTTTAATAATAAATGATGAAGAAAGACGCTCAAACCATGGATAGTCTCAGAAAAATAAAGTTGAAAAAACTGCGGCTAAAATACTTTATCACAGCGGATATCGTTAGCGAACATAACAGATTATTGTGTACACTCAGGGCACTAGCAAAACTTTTGTCGGAACAGACTGTGGTTATTGTTAATCGATATGGTCGTTTATTCCTGCGGAACACAACCTCATTGTTTAACCCCGACCTAGCCTTTCCCAACAAACAGTCTCGCATCGTTTTTCACCTGTGTACACTGGACACGATTGTACCTAACCCTAAATCTAATCCTTCACAACATACGGAAATATTTTGTCTTCACCGAAAATTATGATGAGTCACTTTGGGTCATGGCAAAACTTTTTTTTCGGACAAACAGTTTTGCTCGGTTCTTGAACCGTGTACACTGACCAGAATTGACGGCACTTATCCACGCATATTGATTATATCTCCAATAATAAACATTTTCAGCTAGATCTAAAAAAAATTGAGCTTGAATAGCAAATTTGATGCAAACTAATGAAATATAAAGTTTGATGTACTTGACATTGAGGAGACGCGAACGTAATTTTTTGTGTCGTGAAAAGAAATGTGTCAACATGTGGCTAAAATTCAGGCTTGGCCTGATATATTTCACATGACCAAATTCTCCAGTGATCTCCACATTTTCATGATTTTTTAGGCATGTAAATCTATATATTTTACGGCATATACATTTATACATGTATATTTTACGTTCGAACAGCCTAGCCCGAGTTCTCGAATTGAATTCCTCACATAAGTTATGTGACATAACCCTTTTATTCTCACCCAAGCCCTATTTTTGGTCTAACAAACAGTTTTTCACGGTTTCGTACCATGTACACTGGGGACGAGTTAGGCTGTACGAAGTTATGGCAATTATTATTTTCGAAGCATTTAAGATTATACATCTTATGTGAAATTGTGCGCCGATCACGAATGCTGATTTTATTTCAAAAATTAATTGCAAAAAATAGACAATATTTTTTTGAACCTCTGAAATTTTCATGAGGACAGTTTTGTTAAAAAATGTTTTTTTCTGTTAAAAAATAATTTTTATGCTAAAAAATAATTTTTTTCTTTTTTAATATTTTTTTGTTAAAAAATGTTTTCTTTTGTTAAAAAATGTTTTTTCTTAAAAAATTTATTTTCTGTCAGAAAATGTTTTGTTGGAAAATGTTTTGTTAGAAAATGTTTTGTTAATAAATGTTTTTTGTTAAAAAATGTTTTTCCATTTTAATGTATACAGAATCTGTATTACAGATATAATATAATATGTAATCAATCTACGTAATCAATTTGAACTTTTTTTGTGACCGCCGACGTATACACACTGATTCTACGGTACGTTGAACACAAATTGCAAGTATTAAAAGTTCTGTTCAAAGCTGAAAATAAAAATCACCGTGTTTATTACAATCACAGTAACTTTACTTTTATGAAAACGGTACAAATAAATTCAAAAACTGGAAAAAAAACTTAAGAATACGTTTTCAGATTAACCGATCACCAAAAAACTTTGACTTATTTAGTAATACTCCCTAATCGAATAAAATATAAACTTTGCAGTTCTTTCTAAAAACGAGTATTTAGGATCCGTAATAGCTCGTTCTGAACTAGTGTTAGCACGGTTTTAAAATATTAACACAAATTACGGGAGTTGTGAATCATCCCCTCCTTTGAAATTGCGGGAGATCCCACGGTCGATAATTTATATTCGTGTTTTTAAGCTCGTAAAAGCTTTAAGTACTTGTAAACATTACTCAGTGTCGGAAATCCAAAAATGAAATTGATAATTTAAATGACATAAATTTCTACTCCACCTGTGTATACATATAAAACGTGAACTTATCTTTTTAAAATAAAATCCAGATTTTTTTTAGATTTCGAAGTCACAACCTTAAGGGCGTACTGGTCGCTGGAATTGATTTTTCTCGATAAAATATTAGTCAACCAGAGCTCCGAGGATAGTATTGAGATTAGCCAGTTTGTGAAACTTGCCTTTAGCTTGCTTGAGAAATGTGCGAAAACTTTTTTGTATGCATACACTCTCAGACACATAAGCGAGACAGAGAGACCTAAACCAAAACGGTAAATCTATCTACTCCTAGGTTTTATTTTGAAATAAATCTGAAATTTGACATAATTTGTATAATAATGTAAGACGAAACTTTTGTAGAAATTTTTTTTTATTTACTGCTCTTATTTCTCTAGAATACGCAATAATTATTTTTTATTATACAGAATGTGTTTTAACTTTTGGGGTTTTCCCCGGGGAGATTGAAACGCAATTTTCTTCGTAGAATTTTGAATGGTTTCAAATTTTTTTCGTTGGAGTGATTGTGTAGGTTTTCTGGATTCGTACCTTGTATTGTTGAGTCAGGTGTCTTGTGTACCGCATTTGGGTACGCTAAGCACGCCCGTCTTTCCGTACCCAAATTTGGTCTGCATTTAACATTTTTTTTATTTAGGTAATTTGGGTACGGAAAGCACGGGCGTGCTTAGCCATACCCAAATGGTCTGCATGAAAAATTATGTTGTGAAACCACAACACGGGGGGTCCATGGTTATCGTCAATAAGGGTGGGTCTTAGGAATTTCACTGCTGCATGGGAGCAACAGTTGATAGCATAACTTATGCGCATAAGTAGAGTCAGTACCGGGAGACTCATCTGCAAAAATAAACCCCTCCTAGTCCGGTTCTTTTGAGTTTATGGGGTCAACCTTTCTCAAGAAAAATATTCCACCATGAAAAAATTTTGGAGCTCCAAGTTGTCACATCTAGAGATGAAAAAACAACCTTTCGGGCTAAACCGCGCAATAAAGGGTGATTTATTATTGATTTTTGTTGTATAATACGATGCGTTACAAAGCTTTTTGCAGATAAGTCTCCCGGTACTGACCCTACTTATGGGCAGAGGTTATGCCTATTCAGTTGAAGGCTATCACTGTCTCCAAGTCGCGGTGGAATTCTCAACCATCCTCAATTACCACTAATCATGACGTTGCGTTTTTTCACAACAATATCTTTTCATTCAGGACCAATTTGGTGTACGCTAAGACGCGAGTGCTTTTCGCGTACCAAGTTGCCTGAATAAACAAAAATTAATGTAGACCAATTTGGGGTACGGAAAAGCACGGGCGTTGCTTTCCGGTACCAGCTAAGCAAAGTATAGGGGACAAAAAGTTCAGATTGGCCAATTTGGGTACGGAACGGCACGCTCCCCGTAATTTGTCACGAATTTTTTTGCCAAATGATCACAGTATATTATAGTAAATCTGAATAGTAACTGTATTTAGAGATACAACTGTGAAATACCGTGTGTAAAGCCAAATATCAGGTTGGATAAACAAGCGTATTCTTTCACGAGCGTATTTAGAACATGAGACGGAAAGAAGTCTAGCGCCATTTTCAACACCATAAAAATAGCTGTGATCAATTATGACAAAAAATTCGTGAAAATAGCAAGTACCAAATCCAGAAACATTTACCGCAATCATCCAACGAAAAATGTCTTTGAAAGCCACTTCAAACAACTACGAATAAAAATTTATATCACAAATGGTTTTCGAAAAACTTTCAGAGGGCTTACTCATAACTCTTAATAACCATTCTTGGATGTCCCAAGTACCACGAATTATACATTTCTGTATGTCACTTTGATGTCCATTCCAAGATACCTCAACTACTTAGCAATCTGGCTGTAAACTATGCTGGGGGCGAAATTTGAGCTAGATTGCTGACCATTTTTTCTCTGAATCCTTTTTATCTTCTCACACTGAAAATGGCTGTTTAAGTCGAAAACGTCAATAAAATCCTATCTATAATTTACGAATGTGGTTTTCACGAGGAAGATTCACGAGCCTAACAATCAGAGCGGCACTTGGTTTAGTTATATTTAAGGG
>SCLH01063179.1:0-20693 GCA_004367855.1 Oikopleura vanhoeffeni
TTTTGAGTTTTGAAATTTCTTATTTCAAATCGTCATTGCTGTTTTCAGACATGTAATTATGAGTCATAATTTATGACGCATTCGTGTTTTCAAGATAGTCTTCCATAAACTAATTTTATTTTTTCTGGCATGATCGTCGATGTCTTTTAACCCTCCGAGGCATATAGACTATATCGATTATGATGTCCGGGTAACATAAATATATTATTTGCCTGTTGAAAGAATAGGGAATAAGATATTTCTGTTACCCAGGCACCATAATGAATATATGATATAGCCCTTTGAAAGGCGAAAGCCACTTTAAATCAGCCAAAAATGATGGAAAAAATAATCGCAGAAACTTCTTCTTCTGATAAATTTTAAAATTCAACAATGTGAATCTAAAAATATTTCCTAAACTTTTTTCGGATACTGGGTTCAAATTTTATGACGAGTTGATTGAAAAGCAATTTTTCACTTAAGTTTTACTTCCGAATAAATAATTTTTGATCTGAACTTGGAATTAAAATTTAAAATGCGCCAGTTTTTTGGAAAGTGTTTTGAGTACAATTTGCAAGAAAAATTAGCATTCTGGGCATATCTGGACCAAAATATTCTTTGGGAGTGAAATTTCAAAATAAATCTTTTGACAAAATGTATCTTATTTTGATATAAGTATGCCATACTTAGTATGGATAAAATGATATCTTTTGAAAACATATATAATTTGTGCAAATCATGCCAGAGTGGTACTCTTAGACCATATTTGCCTTAATATTGTAATAATAATCAAATATTTTCATTAAGGGGGTGGGTGTCGGTTTTTTTTGAGCCCTTTATAGAATTAATTTATGATACATTAATATCGGTTATGACTAAAGTTGACCCAAGGAATCTCATGGTAACAATTATTTTTTTTAAAACAATCTAGAACAAAATCTAGAATTTTCAAAATTCGAATATTTTTTGCTTTAACCCGCATAAAACCGGTTTTCCACCATGATATGAACATTTTTTATTGGTGAATATGACCCACCGAAAACGATGCATGACATTAAAATTATCGGAAATGTCTTAATCGAATTNTACAAGATTTTAATTCGAACACTTAAAAATACAAAATAAAAACGATACCGCATTGTACGTTACGTACAGGATTATTACCGCGGGTCCTCCAGTAGCCTCTGGACAAATCCCGGAATGTCTTGGTTTTTCGGCGGCCATCAAAAAACGTTATTGCTAACACAACTTTGGCCGTTAAAGAGCAAAAATCAGTTTATTTCGATAATATGAGGAAATTAAAACTTAATATATTATTTATTAACTCGCTGGATTATTATTCTGGTCTAACTAATTAAAAAGATTATTCGTATTATCAGACACTAAATAATATATTATTATTATGCACGTATGTATTTTTATAATTATGGAATATTTATTCAAGTTACAAAATCTTTAAAATGATACAGCATAAGTTTTAATTGCACACTCCCCACTCGTGGATGTGGGGGAGGGTATTTATCAAATTAGCGGTTATATTTGAGTTCTAACTAGTTACTAAGATTAGTGCCGTTGGTGTGATATATTAAATGAGGTGAGTTAAATATGTGAAAGTTTGCAATTTAGATTGATTACATTAGGTATGTAATAGGTTTGGATAGGAGTTAACTAAGTTATCGCAAAGATGAGAGCGAAAGTCTGGCGAGGTAGTATGCTTCGCGAGAGAGCGGTTGATCTAAAGATTCTCATATATTTTCGGATATTGATAGGCCTAAATTTAACCATATGATATTTCAGAGCATTAGGTAGCGTCGTTAAATAGTACTTTTATACTCCTTTCCCAAGAATACTTAACGGAGCATCGAACTTTTGAGGAAGAAGCCCATTTGGTTAGATCTATCCTTCAATCTCTAAAAAAAATCTATCAGAATAATTTTGGCCTAGACCTCGTGGTGACCACCTATTGCGGCGAGTTCTAGAGGCGATATTCAATTTCAAAGAACTACTACTGGAGCTCGTCATACCACTTCTACTCAAACTTCGCATGAACCACCGAAACAATAATGCGTCGTTTTTTGACGAAAACACATTTTTTGAATTTCAGTAATTTTCTAGAAATGCAAAACCGCTTTTATTTCAAGATTTTCCGCTTTGAAACGTACTGCTCCTTCAGGATTATCTCAGACTGCAGTATTTGATTCGAAGAATAGAACGGAGAATATGTTTTGAGTTATTTGAAGAGAGCAACAAAATTTTGAAATTTTCTCTTTAATTCTAGAAAATCGGCATTTAACCGAAAGTAAAACTCGGGAAAATAAAAGAAATCGTCGAATTAAGTCGACAGTACCATCAAATTAAAGTTTGGAGGTGATGCCAGAGAAAACAACACTTTAACACCTCGAAGTAGCCTAAAAAAAAGTACGAACGCTACCCTCTTAAAAGGCCCAAAATTTCATACCTTACTTGATATTTTATAAATTACTCCCAAATCTACAAAATGATACGTTACCAAAAATCTAGCGCAAATTTGATTGAAATAAGATAAGCAAAGTGAACAAAATGTTTCACCTACAATATGTGTGTTTCTTACTTTCACAATAACATTGTAACAAAACCGAAGAAATACTCAAACTTTTTACTTATTCACTGAGATATTCTAAAATAATAAATTATACAGGGGGACAATATCGCCGAAAAGTTTCATTGGCAAAAAAATTGATTTGGCACATGTCGGTTATTTATAAACTTATTTGCGGAAGGAAAAATACCATTTTTTTCGTTCAAAAAAATGAAAAAAAACGCGTAGGCGTTCTGGCACTGACAGTTATATGTGAAAACAATTTTTCAATTTATAATGCGTCTTTCAAGATAGCTTTGAATGACGTGGTCACCAAAATTGCTAGAATTTTGATTACATCCTAAATGCAATCAAACAAGTTGATTAGAGTAGATTGAGAAATCAATCTTAGATATGACCGTCATTTCATGATGCAACAAAGTAATTTTGAGATGTGATCTCAAAAAAAGTCGGCGATATAATATCGCCGATATTGGAAACAGGAATTATTTTAGCTAAAAATCGGTATGCGATAGGTTAAATTCGGCTTTATTGGCCCTATTGTATCAGTTATTGGTCAAATTTTTTCACCAACTCTTTCCCAATCATCCAAAACTGATATAATAATTTACAGCTACGTAGGGCAAAACAAAACGTTTTCGCCTCGCGTACCTGATTTTCGATATCCCCTTATTACACTTTTGTTAATATTCCCGGCCCTCATTGGGAAAGACGTAGTGCTGTTTTTAAGTTCTGTAGGGCTGATATATTAACAAAAGTGTGGACAGGGATATGCTTCCAGAAAATCATGAATTAAAAAATGATGTTTGCAAAAAACATTTTTGAATTTCACCGAGAAAATGTTCAAAAAACGCAAAAGTCTTGCAAATAGTTATCAATCCAAAGAAATATGAATAAAAAATCAACTAATGTAGGCAAAGACATTTGCCGGCCTACCTTCATCTTCGAACACTGGGACTGTATTTATAAATCTTATTCTCAAATTAATCTATTTCAATGGAAGGCATTTAAAAAGAGTTTGCAGTAGTATGACTGCCTCTTCGACAGTAGACTGTTTCTTTTTTTTAACTAAAATTATTTTCAAAAATGTACATGAATGTTCTTTTATTTGAACATAATTCGACGGCCATATGTTCGGTCCTTGAAAAAAACTCAGGCGTAACATTTCATAAAGTGTATAGCCTATTTTTTTTGAAGTTGCAGTGTATTGAACATTAATTTAATTTGAATGTATTGAAATGTGTACTCATAAGATGTTCAGCCGAAGATGAACGACAAACATTTTTGCGAGATATTTTAAATTTTAGATTCGTAAAAATTATTACTTCTGATCAAAAATTTGATAAAAAACAAAATTGAAAAAAAAATAATTATTTAATTATTTCAACTGTAGTTTTCAATTTCAAAATGTTCATCAAATTGATTTCATGTTTCTCCACAAACATTAAACTATTGTTTACAGTGATTAATTTACAGTAACGTAAAGGCAAAACAAATTTTGACCACAGTACATATTTTTTTATAATGTTCCACGAAATAATGAATAAAAATGATTTTTTGCAAAAACATTTTGAGATTTCACGAGCTAGAGTGTTCAAATACGCAAAATTGTTTCTTGAAGTTGCCATTCATCGGCTCGGAAATTATGTTGATTTCAGAAACGGTTTTGCGTTTTTAACAACTTTCCTGGTCGCAATTTACATATTACCTTGTAGATAAATTTTCTATGCATGGTCATTGTATTCATGATTTATTAAAAATATGAGAAATCAGCAATTCCCCTATTCGCACTTCCGAAATATTCCGGCCTATTACTTAAAAACACACCAACGTTTACTTACATATTATAGGGCCGTTTAAGGCGCGGGGATATTCTGGAAAGTGGGAATAGAGGATATAGGCAAAGACATTTGCGCGCCAAACCTTAACATCGAGTGACTTTAAGGTGACCAAAAATTGGTTCACTTAAAGCAGCGCGCTTTAAGTGACCCAATATTTTCTCAACTCTCAATGAACCTCAATAAACTGGGTTCAGCTCAAAGCGTCAACTCTAGTTATGACGCGTCATATTAAAAAAATTCAAAATTGTGGTCACTTAAACCAAAATCCAAATAATTTGGTAAATCAAAAATTCTTTAGAGTTAAAGCTTGATTGGTACCTTAAGAGCTTCCAATCAAAATCGTTTAAACCTGCCACAAACCTCCCGATATGATTTGACCTGCCAATAAACTATAAGCAATGATGCGCATAACTAGAGTTTGCAAAAAAGTTCAAATCAAAATCAAAGTTATAAATTACCTAGTGACCAAAAAATTGGTCACTTAAAGCGCGCTTTAAGTGACCACAATTTTGGTCACTTAAAACGCGCACTTTGAGTGACCAATTTATTGAGGCTTGAGAGTTGAGAAAATATTGGTCACTTAAAGCGTGCGATTTAAGTGACCAAAATACAATTTCTCCTATCAAAATGGCTTAGAAAAAAATGACAGGTGTGAATTGGGGTCAAGCACGGCAAAAAAATTTTGGTCACTTGAAGCACCCCCCATTTTGAAATTTTATCTGGAAAAATTCCAAAAAATCCATATCTTTTTGAATTAAAAAAATTATTCAATTTGTTTAAATCGGGAAAATACCTAAAATTGGCAAGGTAAAATTAGATTTTTTAATTTATTGAACGAAAAACAAAAAACAAAGCTAAATGCTAAAAGTATGAAAATTTTAGAAAATTATGATTTTCTGAATTATAGATGATTTACTGTATAGCCGATTAACTTTCTAACCAGGTCCTAGCCTGTTGTGATTTAATTCATTCTTATTCATTTAAACCCCGGATTTTACCATGAAACTGTTGAACAAAGTCAAATGTCAATTTCGCGTCAAAAACAACGAAAAAAGTGGCTGCAGAGAATTTTACGATTGTCAAAAACATGCGCATTGGACTTCGACGTCATCCTGACCGAATTTATGACGGTTTTATATAAAGATGCAGAAAAATATGGGCTTGGGTCAATTTTATACAATATTGAAAAACACATATAAAAATAACAGTTTGTTTTGGTTCCAAAAATTATGATATTTATTTTGATATATCGATTACGGGACCTCCTGGTCGTTTTGTACTAGATTTTAAGCCATCATTTTAATATAATTCGGCTTTTGACCAATGGACCTTTTTTTTATTATTTTCAAGATATTTGTGCTCAGTTTGAGCTATCTAAAAATGTAATCGGATGAGTAGTTTTACAAAGCCGTATTATATAAAAATGTGAGCTAAAAATCTAGTAAAAAACGACCAGGAGGCTCCGTAATCGATATATAAAGATCAGATTATAAAAATTAATTTTCAATTTTAAGGTGTCCAAAATAGGTGAATAGGATAAAATATGTAAATATGCGATCTGAATTTCAATTTAACATCTGGTTTGACAATGTAAGACACTTCAAATATGAAAATTAAGGACCTCAGGTAGTTTTGGAGTTCAAAAATGGATAATTTGTTTTGGGCCGTACACTTGGTTGCGCTGTTTCAGGCGGTCGAAAATCACTCTAGTTAAATTTAACCACTAAAAAACATCGCCACCAAGCGGTAGCATCAAAAATTCACGTAAAGTTTCAGCGCTAGGACCCAGCGGCTAGGTCCTAACTTTTCGTAATTATAAGCATTTTTAAGGGGGTACCATAAACTCGGCAGACTGGAGTCAATATAACTTACGAAAATAATAAGTCGGTATATTTTGTCATGCTTATCATAGTTAGTTGAACCGATATAAATATGTTTCAGCGTGATAAAATTATTTTTATCCATTTCAGGAAAGATTTGAGTTCGAGTTTTCATCTTTGAAATCGTAAAAATCTTAAAAAAATTCAAAACATTATGAAAATTTTCCGCATTTTTGATCCAAAAATTTTTTGTTTTGTTAATTGAAATCTGTGGGTAAAAACCAGCAAAAAAGCACTTCAACTTTTTTCATGGATGCCTACATATTTTCTGACCGCTGTTTGAAAAATCATAAAATTTTTATTTTTTAATTTTTATCGACTTTTTTAGAAATATTATGAAAATTTTCCCCAAATCAAGACCAAAATTTTTATAAGTGGTTTTTTGAATTCTTCATAAAAATCAGGCAAAATCACTAATTGAGTTTTCTGGTATCTATTAAATCTCTGTATGTCAACTAATGGGTTGGTCGCGCGATTATCATTTTTAAACTATTGATGAAATTTTTAACACTTGGCTGTACACTCGATAAGTGCCATTCGGCACTTAATTTTTAAGAAAAATTTATGATTGCGAAAAATTTCCAATAAAATTGCGGGTGTTATAGACGCCATTTCTTCTGATAGTCAGGACATTCTTTAATATCAAAACGCAATTGAAGGTCAATTTTTATCTCAAAAAAAGTTGTTTTTCTCTACTTTTTGCCATTTTTGACCCTTTCTCATGGAAAAAAAAATTGATATTTAAGAAAATTTTGAATGTGCAGAATTTTTAAGCCACTTTTAAGCGCATAACACCCGAAAATGGCTGAAGTTTATTAATATCGTTTTAAAAAANTGGTACGGCATTTATGACATTTGATTTACCTTGCACCAACGCAATTTTTAAAACACAATTTTACCAATATTGAACATACGGTTAAAAAATCGTCATTTACGACTCGTAAATATTTTCAAACGATTCTCACATCAGCAATATTTGGTTAAATGTGAAATTGAAATAAAAACTTTCAATTTAAGTCAGGCTTGTAAAAGGGATAGGAATAAGATTAGGGATAGGATAAAGGATTTTTTCCTTTACAAGCCTGGTATAACTGTTGAAATCCAATATTTAATTTTATTCACTGTACACCTTATTTTTGGCCCTCATCAAGTCTTCAGCTAAGCAATAAACTACTTTTGACGCTGGTATAATCAGTTGTTCAAACAGTTGTTCAATAAAATATTACATTTTTTCTTGCGATCTTATTTTTTGCTTCAGCTCACCTCCGCCTATCAAAACATCCTAATTAACAAACACATACTAGGAGGGTTTCCCAAATTTCAAATTAACATTGACGAATAAACGGTATTAGTTTTTAGTAAAAACTGAAATTGCGAGCAAAAATGTGACATGCTATACAAGTATCAATTCGATGATTTTTTGGCGGGCTCTTGAGCCGCTAAAGAGCACTTTGCAGTGAGAAGAGTCTCGTGTTAAGTTATCGGTATTAGGTAACAATATTCCGTTGACAAGAGTTTTCAAATGGCTTGTTGAACGTCACTTTAAGTAATTTGGGGTCAAATTGGACCACTGGTTAAAAAGTTGGTTTTTGGTCAATCTAACCGGTTTAGTTTTGTGGTCAAGTTTTCAATTAAGCGCCGGAACTCGCAGTTCATTTTGGAGAAAAAAGTAGATTGCTTTTCCCAAATATGATTTGACGTCTTCTACCAATTATGTTCCAAGAAATGTAAAATTACAAAATTATTTCGCCTAGTTTTTGTAGATGAAGGATAGATCTAACGAAAATATTATCTCAGGGGTACCGGATCTTTTTGGTGTATTTATTATTCGTAATACGGTATACAGGGGGGGGGCAATATCGCCGGCCCAATATCGCCGAATGTGCCGAAATTTTTAACCGAAAACTTACGCAATTTGGCAAAAAAATTCCTGGGATATAGGGCCTATATCCCCTATTCACACTTTTGTAAATATCCCGGCCCTACTACTTAAAAACACACTACTTTTCCTAATCAGAGCCGGTATATTTA
This sequence comes from Oikopleura vanhoeffeni, assembly GCA_004367855.1. Classification (NCBI taxonomy): domain Eukaryota; kingdom Metazoa; phylum Chordata; class Appendicularia; order Copelata; family Oikopleuridae; genus Oikopleura; species Oikopleura vanhoeffeni. Next base: position 8,310 of record SCLH01063179.1, read on the forward strand.
CAAAAGTGTTAATAGAGGATATTATAGGCCCCCTATAAAGAGGGTGCCCAATATCGCCGAATGTGCCAATATCGCCAAAATTTTTGGCAAAAAACTTTCGGCGATATTGCCCCCCCTGTTATTTATTCAAAATTTTAAAACCACGAGCGCTACCCTCTTAACTTAAGGAGGTGATAATACACTAGCAGACACAAATAACCTATTCTCGACATTAAGATTAATTGAAGTTTTATTTGAAAATAACCCAGGATTTCTTCAAAAAATGGCATTTTTCAATATTTGTCACGCCAACATCTTCTAAAATAATGATTAAAAAATAAAAATTATAACTATTGGAATCGCAAGATTTGAAAAAACGTGTATAGCAATTATTCTGTATTTTGGTGAGGTTGTTTTTCGACCAATAAGAAACCTCCTTTTTTTCGAAAATTAAAAAAAAGGGCTCAACATAGCTCGGGCTCAACATAGCCAAAAAAACCTACGCAATCTCACAATTTTTGACTAAAATAATTACATTTTTTTCCAGTATAAATTATACTAAAAAAATCGTCCAACATCATTTATTAACAAAAGTGTGATAAAGGGATATACAAAGAGATATTAGGGGCCTTAATAGGAGCCTTTATTGTTAACGAATTGGCTAGTGAAAAATGCCTTTATTGAATGTTTACAAAAATGGAAAAATAATTTGACCCTCTGACACATCTTGTGGTACTAATGATCTTCTGAAAATTACATTGTTGTGATTTTGATATTAAATCACCCGAGATTCTTTCAAAATTCGGATCATTTCTTGAAATCCGTGTTGTCCAAAATGCAAAATTGCATGTTTTACCTACTGCATTTACTATCACTTTATTTTCGAACCGCAATTTTTTTCGAGCTATATTTTTGTTAATTGACCGCAGATATTCACTTTGTGTTAAAAATAAATAAAAAGGCACGAAATGATGTGTTCTACTACTGTATACAAATTATGATTTTTGGCAAAGAGAAGAGAAGTGTAGCACAAGAAAACCCAGGGTTATTGCATTTACCATGGTAGGAAAAATTACCAAAAATGTTTGTCTTTATTTTGTAATTCAAATTTTTAAATACATGTACAGAAATTTTTAAATACATGTATAGAAATTACCTGTCTGTTTGGACCAAAGGTGATGGCATTTTCAAAAAAATGTACATGTATATAGATTTTTGAAAAAATTATGATTTTTGAAAAAATATTTGTTTTTCGAGAAAAACCTTATCAAAAATCAGAAAAACAGTCTAACAATATGCTTATCTACAGCATGTCACATTTTTGCTTCCGTTTTTCATTTTTGCATAATTTACTATCCGCCAATCAAAACGGTTAAATCAGACAAACACCCAGGTTGTTGCCAAATTTGATCGTTTTGATTGGCGGTCCGCCAATGGCGGATAGTAAATTATACAAAAATGAAAAACGGAACCAAAAATGTGACATGCTGTAGTTTTGGCCTTTATATAGTAACAGGTATCTATGACCCTTTTTGTATTAAAATTCTAGAAGGAGAAATGCTTTCCCGAAGGGTCCTTTAATCGTTTTTGTCGTGTTATTCGTTTTTGAATCTATTTAATATCTTAATATTGCCAAAAAATTTCTCTTCAAAAATTACCCAGATAAGTATATTTTCAGGTCTACATAACATTCCAGTGTCTAAATAGAAAAGTGCTCTTTACTACACCAGGTGGTGTCAGGTGTCAAAATGAATATTGCCAAAAATTTATGTTAAAAAGTTACTCACATAACCACATTTTGAAAGTTATACAGTATACGGTATACTCAGTATACTATACTGTGATCAGTTCTCGATTAATTGAAATTTACCGATGTTTTCGCTAATTACTGGTTAACTTGTCGGTCGATCTGTAAGAAATACAGTCGAGACTCTGTATCAACTAATTGCCTTTTGGATACAATTAGAATTTTTTTAATCGTATGTACCGTTTTCGAGAACATTCGCTCCGATTGCCCATTGCTCTAAAAAAAACTCCGCCAAAGCGAAATTAAAAAAAGAACCTGCCTATTTGAACAAAGTTGTTTGCTTGCTGAAAACTAGCTCAAAATTATATTAATTGAATAGCTATTAAAGAAGTTGTGTAGGAGGGTCATACTATGCGATGAGATTTGAAAATATAAGAAATCAAATTAACAGGAGTCCGTTTATCTTAATTCGAAAATGCTTTGTTTTATTTTTAACTACTTTTATGATGTTTGTGTTGGGGGGATCTACCATAGAAAAAGTTTGAGAAGTCCGGGAATCAAACCCAGATAACGAGATCATGATCAAGCCTGGTTACCACTACGCCAACAGCTCATATAACTATATAACTCTATATCCCTTTAACACCTTTTTGATGATTTGAGAGATGTAGGTTGGGGGAGCCAATCCTAACACTCCTGAGACCCCTTCTAGCCACTCATGAGGCCGCTTTCTCTTCTTTTCAGCCTACATCTCTCAAATCATCAAAAAGGTGTTAAAGGGATATAACTGGCTAAAATATGTAGATTATGATGCGAAACCTATCGCGCCAACACCTCCCTTAGATTCTAATCAGGTTCTATCGAAACCTATCGCGCCAAAATTTGCTGAAATTTGTGTGTTGTCCAAAACAGCATGATGTAAACATACTACACTGTAGTACATTTAAATAAATTATTTAAGTTTCTTTTGATGAACGAATAATAATTTCCGATTATGATAGTTCCTATTATAACATCGCCAGTAACCTCAAATTCGTGGTCATGTCCAGAATTTGAAAGTAAGACTTGAAAATTAAACGAAGTTTCGCTAAATTTATTAAATATAAAGTGAACTTTTAAGATATTTATCAACACTAGATCTGGCAACTTCAAGTACACGAAAAACAACTTTGAGTCACTGTTTTGGTTAAGAGTATAGCTCCTCAATTTCCACTTTTAGTCATTCGGAAGAGAAAAAGCTGTTCTTACAAATGACATGAAAGTTATCAGCTGAAACCTAATTTGAACTTGTATAAACGCGGGTATATGGCTGATTTACGACTTTCGCAACTTTTGAGATGAAATTTCGATGTTTCGAATTGTTTTTAAATTTCATGCTGTAATTCTTAAAATTTTTGGGGCTTTTTATGTAACATATCTTAAAGATAGAGTGATATTATCTTTCCAATCATTTAATTTTCGAAACTTTTTTTGAAGAATTTAAATGCGTGACAATTTTTCATTTGGTTCTTTGAAAATCTTTAACAATTTTTATTAGCAATGTCTTTTTTGAATCTTTTATAAAATCTTTAAATACTTTTATGAAGAATGCCGTTTATGATTTTTGGGACCTACCGATGGCGATTTATTTTGTGCGTAGGTTGGAAAATTAGGAATATTAATTATGCTTACAATTATTTTAAAAGCTAAAGGTATCGATGTAAGGGATCTATCCGAATAAGATATCTTTTCTCGCAACAAAATACACTTCAAAATTTCTGAATTTAGACTTTTAAAGTCGACCAACCCCTCAAAGTTCATCTTATTAGTCGTGTCATTTTCTGTTAATTTTAATTTTTTAAATGGCATACCGTGGTCAATGACAAACCATACGACTGGTCATGGAAAATAAACAAAGCATGTTTTTTATGTTATGCCTGAATTAATTTTCCAATTACTGTATTATTTTATTGCATATTTTTCCTCTCAAATTAACCATATATTGGTATGCTTTAATCAGTTTTTTTGTTATTTGGCAAAAAAGTGATACATTGTGACCACTCAGCATGATGAGACACTCTGGCCTTCTGAAAAATTGTCGATGATTAAAAAAAATTCAACTTTCAAATAACATTACAAATGGAGAAATAATATTATTTATTTTATCTAGTTTGAATTTTTTCGTGCAGCTATTTTAAGAAAATGTCAGTATGTTTGAATTAACATGACAAAATAACTTAAATTATATCCTTTTTCCAAGTAAGGGAACGAATCAGACCATTCTTTCATTTTTTTTCAAAAAGTTATTATAAATCTTGAATGTTTTTTGATAAACAATAGAAAAATGGTCCGAAGTTAGTCGAAATTTTGGCCACTTGATGGCCGAATCTCAGGTTAATACTCAAAAAATGTCAATTTAACCTCCTAAGGAGGTCCTCCTTCGCCTCTCAGTTATAAATTGGGACAGGGGTGGGCAAATATCATCGAATGTTTTTTTTTCGGAAAAATTTTGGCGATATTGGGCACTTTCGACGATATCGGAACTTTTGGCGACATGGGGACAGAAATAAAGTTTTTCATTAAAAAGTGCTAAATCAAAGAAGTAGATTTAGAAAATTCAATGTTGGAAAATGACGTCATTCAAACTTATTTGAAATAAATACTTTAAAGGCATACGCAATTCGGCGATATTGGCACTTTCTGAAATATTAACACTGGAAGTATTTTAGGTAAAAAACGTAAAATTTCGTATGGTTTTCTCAGCGATATTGGCAAATTCGAAATGACGGATTCCGATAAGTTCAAATTTCAACTAATTCAAATCGAACTAAAATTCAGACAAAAAGCTAAATAAAAGTTCATGATCATCATCAGAAAAAAATTTCACGTAAAATGTATAATCTTTCATTGTTCGATCTTAACTCCCGTAGTGTTTGCACCATCCGTGGTGCAATGGCCTTTAATCGCAATTTAGGACCCTTAATCATGTAAAAATAAAAATTTTCAAAGTGATAGATCGACTATTTGGATAATTGACGTTTGTGCGTTTTTTTCGAAAATTTTTACTGTATTACAGTACTTATTTTTTGCAAAAAAATTTAAATCATCAAAAAAAGCCTTTGAGCGGGATCAAAAAAAAATTCTAAGACTTTTTTCCCATTACACCATAGCCCCAAAATGATCACGTGACCGTATATTTAAGGAATAAGGTTGATAAAAATAGTACTGTTTTTTTNTTTTAGACGATTTAAAAAAGTGAAAAAAAAAATCGATTTTTTTTTTCGAAAATTTTTTTTTAAATTGTCTGAAACGTCTGCAAAATTTTTTTCCCAAAATTTTTTTTTCCGGTTATAGAAAAAAACTTGGAAAAAAGTTCGAAAATTAAAAAAAAAAGTGTAACATGACACCATTTATCTGAGACGTATGTACCAAAAAAACTGGTACTAACTAAGTTCAACGAGGCGGTTAATTTGATAGTAAAATAATTTTTGTCGGATCAAACGGGCATCCCTTTTTTCTTACTTTTACGTTTTTTTTCTCGAAAAATCGAGGTTTGGGAGCCAAAAAATCATAATTTTTTTCCCAAAAAGTGTGTTAATTTCATTAATAAGTGACGTTGACTCAAAAACTACCAATTTGGCATCTGTTTTATATTAATTAAATACTGAAAAATCGCTATATCGAAGATCCTGCCTAGTGTCATTTTTATCTTGAGCGTCATCACTTTGAGCCAGTGTCCAATCATAATACCCGATTGTCGACTCAATTCAAGAATCCCGCGATTTGATTGGCCACTTTATCAAATTGATGACGCTCAAGATAAAAATGACACTAGGCAGGATCTTCGATATNATTTTCATAAAAATCACTTGTGAAAAAATTATTCTTCGTATAGAGACTGCAGAATAAATAAACTTATATCAAAAGAATCTTGAAATACTTTTCTAAAAATTGGCTTTCAAAGAATTTCTATTTTATGTATCGTTTTCACACAATTAATTTTTTAAGAAATTTTGACGAAAATTCTTAAAAACAGTAGGAATACATATCTTTCGAACGGCTAATCGTATGAAATTTTCGACAATATTTTTGGAAATAAAATTGCAAACTCTATGACGCATTTGAATTGTAGGTCTGTAACGATGTTATTTCTGCGCCGTTTTGGCCCCCGAAATTTTTTTTGCCTTTTGATAGTCAAAGGGTGTGAGGGGGTTAAAAGGACATAATTTGTTCATAAAAACCCACCTTCAAAATCAAAGGGTCATCGACTGTATTTTTGTTTTAATTAAATTTTTCAATAAATGCACTTTTTCTGTAGAACCTGTAACATACTGTTTATTTAAAATGCGATTTAATTAATGCGATTTATAAATACAATGTACTGTTTATAAACTTAAAAAATTAAAACATACAAATTTCACAAAATTTAATTGCATTTAATAAAAATTTGATGGATCTGATTTATTTAATACAAAATTTTCACTGCGCGCACAAGAGAACAGTTGTGATAAATGAAACGTTTGTGAGCAATCTAGTCAACTTATATTGTCAAGTTTAAATGTCTTTTTAATGGATTAGCTCTTCTTTGTTGCTTAAATCATGCGTGCTATGCTCTCTTGCGCGCACGAGATTCGGGCGCAGAAGACAAGTGAAACCACTATACTTCCATGCCAACAAATTTACTTCTCAAATTTGGGAAAATATAAAGAGGTCAACTAGATGTACAAAAGTCAGAAACGACGTTTCTGAAACGTTTTATTGAAAAAGTGAGTGCAAATTTTAAGCATTTCATTATAGAGCAGTGTATGTAGGCATGATAAATCGTATAAAACATGTTCCAGGACCTAAATTTCCTATGGTATTTGTGCCACAAGCATCACTATTAAAAGAACCTCCGCCACAACCTGAATTGCCGCCATCGCCTCCAGTGTATCCTCCACCACCACCTAAAGGTTCGATAGTAAAACGATTACAAAATACTCTTTGACTTTTAGAATTTTTGGTCAATACAGTAGATATCCTCGAAATGTTTTTCAAGATTGATTTGAAAGTAATCACATCGCTTCGAACATATAACTAAAATTTTCTTGTAGTCGACTTCCTAATTACTGTATAATATTATTTCCTCTCAATACTTTCTCAAGCTTAAATTTGAATGACAGTATTAAAAACCATGGATCAATTTTGTCGACAAAGAGGAGAAAAGATCAAAAGTAGGTTCGCTCTCAAGCGCCCCATGTCTGAAATATGCAATAATAGTTGATTATACTGTATAATCAACTATTATTGCATATTTCACACATGGGGCGCTTGAGAGCGAACCTACTTTTGATCTTTTCTGCCCTTTGTCGACAAAATTGATCCATGGTTTTTAATACTGTCATTCAATTTTAAGCTTCAGAAAGTATTGAGAAGAAATACTATTCTAGAGATTTTGAAATTATTGGCGACTCATAAATTGTGAATCAGAATTTTTAAATTTCCAAAAAATACAGCTATCAGTTAAAGTTTGTACATTTGACAGTAAAATTATATTTTTGCCGTTTTACTATCAACCCAACCTAAGCCACTCATTCCTCCGCCTCCGAAACCTCCGTCTGAACTTATCGCATAGTAAGATAATCCTCCTGTGAGACCCTCTCTAAAACACTACAAGTAGGGTGTGACGTGTTGATTTTTTAGCTTTTCAACTTGAAAATGTAATCTTTCACTTTGTTATCTCGTGAAAATACCAATTTTATTGCAAATTTCTCATGTTTTTTGAATAACTTATTATCAGCATCTCAGATTAGTTTCTCTAGGCCTCTACTTTCGTGTTGGCGTTTGACCAATGAAAGCGCTGGATATCAGTACATTGACCAATAAAAGCTTCGAAAAAAACCTCAGACCCGAACGTAGAGGCCTAGGGATCCCCTTTTTAGACATATTAACTCAGTGGGTTTCGCACCCTGACTTTGGAACATCTCTTACGTACTCTTTATTTAACTCGACTTCAGAAGGACTGAAATAAAATCCAGCTCCACCAGCATAACCTTCCACACAATTGTCCTTACCACTTCTCCCGTTGTTTATATTGATAAATCTATTCTCTGAAGAATTTCCTCCCAATTCATCAGTTCTCGCATTTGCCATGAGCACATCTTCCGCTGTGTTTTTGAGTTTATCTACAACAAAATATGTTTTAACGGGTATAAATTGACCTTGTTTTAAAAATGTGAGAAATTTTCGATATTATTATCAGTTTTAAGGAACTTAAGGTGGTGGTCGTTGTTAAAAAGTTAAATCACGGTTTGAAATGGCGAATTGGTACAAATCATTCGACCAAATAATATTTTCCTCTGATATATCCCCTGTTCAAGCTGATGATAATTTAGGTAGCTGGCATATTCAGTTAAGGGGGTACTGTGCTTTCTGAAAATTATTTTTGTAGAATTGGGACTAAACTAACATGGCCAAAAAAATCACAATGGTGGTTGTCTCGCGTCCCACAGACGTATAGTTCGGCGACCAGGAGACTTCAATGATCCTGAAAACTACTTATCGTAAAACACAAAAGTTAAATACGATGTAATATTTGAACAAAAATCTCACATCCGAAACTATAATTAAAAAACACTGATTGATCGACCAATCAAGAACGAGCTTCAAAATTAAGTGGTATTTCCTTTAAAAAGCCTACTCCTTCATGAGTTTGAAAGCTCTAGCTCTACCAACAGTATGTAAAATAAAATGTTCGAGACCAAAAGGTCCAATTTCCTCTGGATTGAAAGTAATTCGCCTGCCAATTATAGGTTTTGATCCAGAGAAATTTCCTTTGTTGGTCTCGAACAATTTTTTTACATACTGTAGGTTAATTATTTGTAGACTTCATCGACCACAAAATCCGTACGCAGGTCTGTTACTATTTTTTTTTAGATTTGTAATATATTTGCCCCAAAATAGACGAAATATTTTTTTGAGCGGATTTAAAGGGTCTCACGCAAAAGCCTGCCTTAATTTTCTAGTAACAAATTTTAAACATAAATCAAAATCTAATGAATTCGCGGAGAGCTGTAACAGCTCAGCTCAGCTGTTACTATCGAAACTTAAATTTCGATGTTTTCTCTCTTCAAAACTGTACTTTTAATCCCTGAAAATTCATAAGTTTTGATTAAATGCTTAAAATCAAGAGGATATAGTTTCAAAATGATCAAAAAGTACCTTCCTGGCGGTGTTTGGGTTTAAAATACTGCCAGCTCATTTCAAATTGTCCATATTTTCAGAAAAAAATGATAAAAATAAAATTTGAACGTCAGTTTGAACGTTCAAAAAAATGAAAATTTCTTTGCGCTCTTTTCCAAAATAGGTAGTTTAAAATGAAAATTATAACACCCACTGTATTTTTGGCTTGTGCACCCCTTCTGGATTTGCTGAGTTTCAAGCCAACTTATTTTTAGCTGTAAAAAACTCTTTTTCGAAAATGTTGAAGTAAACCGAAACTAGTCAAGTAATAAACTTTTTTTAAAAATAAAATTGTGAATTTTTTTGTTTGAGTCTCAATTCACGAGGAGTACTCCCTTAAAACAAAAATACCGTTACCTATCCCTGCAGCGCCTCCAGCAACAATAATTGGTTCGAATTGACTACCCTTTTTTCTCGCGATGAAAGTTCCGCCATTTCCACTTCTTATGACCTGCGCTTGCTGCCCAACGCCAATGTGTAATTGGTCACCTTTTTTCAGCTGAAATTTTCCTTCAATAATTGCTCCTGTATTAGGCTGTCCGGAATCATTCAGTCTAGTTCCTAAATCAGCAAAATATTTTATATAAACGGTATATAAAATAAAACAACATCATTCTTGTTTGAAGGGCGCTAAAGCGCAAATGAAAAAATTCGAAAGTTAAAGATTCCTAGCCTCACGCCTTCCGTAGAGGTGAACCGAGATTGAATGAGCGTGAAAAAATGATCAATATAAGCGATTCGGATTAGTCTTTATTTTAATCATTCAAAATTTAGCTGGGACTCAAAAAAATATAAGAACTACATGTATGTGATTTTCGGTATCAAAGCTAAATTAACGCCAAATAGAAAGTTTTATATTTTCCATCTTTCAAATTTGCACGATTTCGGACAGCCTATCCTGCAGCCATATTATTTAAACTCCCAGCTCCTCTGGCACAAATTTCATATGTTCCGGTCTTTGAAATCATCAATATTTGTATACCTTGTGTCACCATATCGAAACTGGTTTCATCAGCAAGATTTTCGCCGTACTCTGCAAGACATTCGGCTTTGGTAGGTCCATATGCTCCAACACAATGAATGGCTGTAAAAGTATAACTTTGGGTGAGGCCACGAGTTGATTCCAGGTAATTTAAAATCTCATAAAATTTTATTTGGACATTTCTACTTGTGACAGGGATAGATGAACGGAGCAAATAACGTAAAAGCAGCATGATCAGTGAGTCTTTAGCATAGGGTTAACTTTTTAGTGAGACACATAAAATGTTTTTTTTGCAAAAATTTCTTTCATAAAATAATACTTCACACAAGAAAAAATTACAAGTTATATTTGATAACAGCAAAAAATGTTGAATGAATATATTGTGTTGTTCTATATTCCTTTATCACTTTTTGGTTAGAATGCGTAGCCACAACGTTAAAATCACACATTAAAAAGAGTAGTGGCTACGCATTCTAACCAAAAAGTGATATAGGGATATTGTTAGTTTGACGGCCAAAGTATTTTGAGAATTTTTCAACGTTAACTTTTGTATGTTATATGTAGTGTTACATATAGTGTACGGTAACCGTACTACGGTTATATATCAAATACGGGGCCCACACGAACAAATAGGCCACTTTTTTTCCAATTTTTTTAAATAATTCGTTTTTTGACATTAACTCATCCGATTTAATTTTTAGATGGCTCAAACTGAGCACAACTATTAAGTGAATAATGAAATAAAATTAATTGGTCCGAATCGAACCATTTTTTATAATTTTTTTCTAAGATTACCGAAATTGCTTAATTATAATTTTTTATTAAATGATTGAAAACAATGGTCTCATTCGGACCATTTTAAGAATATATTAGTCTCTTAATATTTGTGCTCAGTTTGAGCTATCTAAGAAGTCATTCGGATAAGTCGTTTTCAAAATTATATAAAAATGGTGGCTAAAAATGGCTAATTTGTTTGTGTGGGCCTCGTAATTGATATAATGAGTTTGAGTTGTATAATAAAATTCAATTTTTATAACTAAAAAATGATAAGTGAAGAATCAGAAACAATAATGCAAACTGAGAATATTGAAAAAAATTATCGATGAAAGTGACGGATTATTCATTAATCTAGCGTTCTTTATAGATATTAAAAGTTTTTGTCATCAAATACAACCTTATTTTTAGTAGGAAAATAAACCAATCAATGACAGTTATTTTTTCAATCAACGACAGTTATTTCCAGAGAACAACAAATGCCTTCAACGAGAAAACTCAGGCTGTATATTTAAAATTTAGTTCCTTAATTAATGGGAAATAAATATGAGTAGATAATGTTTGCGAGCAAGCGAAAAGGTGGTTTGAGACTAATTAGTAACAATTGACGAGCCCCGTCGTCTTGGTCCCACTTTAAACAGGTGGTCATTTTGTAACAGTTTTTGACTCGTTTGTCTGAGAAAAATGAATATATCATGAGAAAATATTAATGCTTAAAAATTGATAATAAATAAGTCGATTGAAATTAGTCGATTGAAAATTGATCCTGTTTTAGAACACTGAAAACAGGTGACAAACTGTGAGATTCAAAATTTTTAAAATATTTTTAATTAACGTAAATTTAAAGATTTACTAAAACAAAAGTAAAATCATGTTGTAATATTTGATATCAAACTGTGTGCCCACTTGTCGCTCATTAACTCGTACACTTTAGAAGTGAGTCTGTACCCAGACTTGATTTCTGCCATCTAGCTGCCATTCTTAAATTCGACCCATATAAGCAAAGTTTCATCATTAACTTATATTTTTTATTGTCTTAAAATACAATTCAGCCAATTTGCTATACAATTGGAAAAAAAAACTTTTTTTGAAACGCTGAAAAGGGCATTTAATGGGAAGAAGAAAAAAAAATCGAGAAAATGACCTCCANTTTCATTTGAAGCACAGTAAGCTAATTTTTTTGCGGAAAAAAGCACTTTCTTAAAATTGCGAGCTCATGATTTTTATGCGCCTCATATTTCGCTATCTTTCATAGTTATGGTTTTATGCGCAGTCAAAGTTTTGCTTACTGAAAAATACGTCGATTGTATCAATCTAAGAAAATTCCAGAATTTTTTTTGAAAATTAAAATTTTTTTTCAACTTTGAAAGTTACAGACAATCAAAGGAAATTTAAACTTAGAAAAAATAGGAAATTTTGGAATTTTTTACAAATTTTTTACATCGAAAAGATTTTTTTTTTTTGGATTGAAACCGATAACAAAAATGAGAATGAGATTAAAATTAGCTTTCTACCATGTCTGAGAGCCGAAATATAACTCGCGTGGGGTACTCCCTTAAAGGTCACTAGAGAGCAAAAATGATCAGATTTCACAGGGGGATTTTTGCTCTCTGGCGCCCTTTCAGTACATAATTGACCCATAGTTGCAAATATTTTCATAAAAAGTCGACCGCTTCGATTCTTTTGAGGGTACTTACAAGTC
>SCLH01063180.1:0-13138 GCA_004367855.1 Oikopleura vanhoeffeni
TAGGGGACTTTCAAAATCGGTCCTGACCGACCGCGGCCATGCTTATCTGGATCAAAATCCGCGGAAAAATCCAACTTACTTTTCTTATTTAAATTTTACATTTGATTGGAGTGTTATTTTTTTAAGAATTTGTCAAGTCTGATTATTACTATCAAATCTAGAAAACATCTCTAATTTCTGGTTCGATTAACTTAGGCTTGTTTTTTAGATAGCTTTATTTCTCAAGTGACTGACATGTCAGTGACAGTCAATGACTGTGTTACTCTTCAAAATGACAAAACTTAATAGCGCACAATTCCCATGAACAACCTATTGACGGAAATCCATATTTTTGTCTAACAATCAAACGCTTATGGGAGATTAAGGGGGTGTGCATGTCTGATTTGCAATTTTGCAGAGCTAGTTTAGGCAAATCTGAAGCTTGAGCAATAATTTCAAAAATGCCAATTTGTAGACCTAGCCTTTATCTTATGAAATCAAAGGTCAAACTCAGATTTTGATGATCACACTAATCGTCGCAAAATTTCAAAATCCATCTCCTCCCAGACCATATATCGAAATTCTTTGAAAAGTTGACATAATACGTGGAATAAGCAGACTCATATTTGTACGAGAGCGATTTTCATTTCGATGACTAAATTTTCCTAGTGATCCAATAAACCGACGATTTTTGGTCATTTTTAACGATTTTTAGCTTTAAGATCTATCTCCTCCGAGGTTAAATTTCAAAAAAAGCCGAAATTTCTTCAAAGTACACCTTGTTACATGTCTAAGATCTGTAGGAGCCTTTTTTTTTATTTCGATGCAGACTTGAAAATATAATTTTTCGAAAAAAATCGAAAAATTTCAAAAAAAAATGTGCTCCAAGAAAACACTAAAGATAAAGCTGGCTTACGTCAAGCCGATATTTTGAAGTTTTAGTCGTCAAATTTTAACAAACATTATTTTTCGACTTAATTCTGAAAAAAAACTTAAACAAAAAGTCAAAAAAAAACGCGAAAATTTGGAAAAATTTTTGATGAAATGATTGCAAATACATTTTGTGGATATCCCCGGGCAATTTGGTGCAGCCTAATTGTCTCTAAGTCTTCATAAAAATCAGACATGCACACCTTCTTAAGTGATTAACTTTACCAGGTTGTTGTATTTTTTGCGGTTGTATTTTTTGTAGTTCTTAAGCCTAAGGGTTATGAAATAAACTTTTGGCCTATGGTCAAAAGTAAAGTTTAAACCAAATGCGGAATAAATCCATCGGCAATTGACATAATAATTAGAAACTGGTAGAGTCATCTGTTTTGTAAGGTTTTAGCTGGACTAGGTCTTTGGATATAAATAGTTTCGGGTCAAGTCACGTGACAAATGAAGAGGCCAATCAGGCGCTTGCTAAAAAAACTTTACAAACAGAGATCAAAGACTCTCTGATTTAATATTTTATATTATAATAATTGAATATGTATTAATATATAAATTATATGTATAAATTATACAGTATAATCCGAGTTTGAAATTTTATTTCGATGAATTTCAAACGTTAACCCTTGTAAGCATATAAAAAAAGTTCTGCCAAGGCACCAGAGCCACAATTGTGGCTCTACTTTGAATGTTGTTCACAGAAAGCTCAATGCAGTTAGAATTTTAATTTTTTCTGCATAAAGAAGTTGAAAGGCAATATGTTTGCATTCGACATTTTAAATTCTAGAATTTTAATTTTAAGTTCTAGAAAATGTAGTGAGAAAAGCAAGGTATACCATATCACGCGATACACGGTCACAGTTGTCTTCACTAGTTACATTTCTGTCGGAAACGATGCACAAGTATTTGGCCTACGTCATAGTTTTGTCCGCTTTGATTTTTAACTCAAAAATCAAAAGTAATTTTTAAATAAGTCGAAAAATTTAATGGAAAATTCATGATTTTTGATAAAAAATGTTTATTTTTCCCTATAAAAGCAGATTATTACACTTTTTTTTCTATTTTTTTCAAGTAAATATGGTAATGAAGTACAACTGTTGACAATTTTCGATTGCTTAAATTCACTTTTATAATAATTAAATTTCTTCATGGGATACTTGAAGTTAAAAATTTTGAAATTTCACTTCCGAAAAAAAAATATCTGCCCCTGGATACCAATAAATTTGTATGTCATTTGTTACGCATGCACAAAACACTTTTCCAAAAAATGGCTCATATCACGTTTGTATTTTATGTCTAGTTCTGAAATGATTTTTCAGGAAGTAAAACATAGGCGAAAAATCCTAATAAATCAACACCCCGTAATACTGGAACCAAACATTCGAAAAAAATTTCAATTATTTTTTGGGAACCGAATCAAAATTCTTTATAATGTGTTTGATAGAAAAGATTCTACGATCCCTTTTTTGCCTTTTTTGAATGATTTTAGGTATGATTGAGCCACAATTGTGGCTCTGTGCTCACAAGGGTTAAACTCATGTTTATTCGTTATTTACAATTTCTTTTAGTAAAGAGGCGGATCCACGTGAGTTCTCTTTATTTGGTCCGCTCAAAACCATACAAAACAGATGACTTTACCAGTAAAATAAAACCGAATGCAGAATAAACAAAGTAAAATTTATCTGAATTATTTATTTTTCAATGTCAGTAAGGGGCGGCCAAGCTTAAAGAATATAAAAAGTTAAGAAATTAAAGTCAGGTCTCTGGCATATTTCAGTGATTTATTCCAAAACAAAAATCTAAAAATTGTTTCCAAGCCTTGGCTAATAAAACGTCACTTTAATTCACTATTAATTGACTTCATCGGTTTCTACCACAATTAATATTAGTTTCAAAATTCAATTCTGCCGCTTCAGCTTGATGCAAATGATTGTCGACTGTGAAATATCAATATCGATGAATATCTTTTGAGGTAGTTAAATGTCAGTTTTGAAAAATTTGTGGTGATAATTGCATCATTTTCGGATTTTTGATTAATGAATTTCACGAAGAGTAATTTATTTAAAACTAATTATTAAAATTTGCAAAAAATCTCATTTTCTTGATTCAAATTGACCGAAACGACGATAATAGAGTTTCAAATCAACTTTTTGGCAACTTGGCTTGGTGATATCTGGATATCCCCTGTGCACACTAATGTTGATTTGAGTAGCTGACATATTCGTCCAAGCTGGGCCAGCTACCAAAATTAATGTGAGTATGAACAGGGGATATAATTTTTGGATAAGTTGCATGAAACCTCTAAATTTTTGACCAGATTTTGATTACTAAAAAACTGCATTTATTCAAATCTGAGTTGTCTTCAGTCATTTAGAACATCAGAAGTAGGATTAGGAAGTTTTGAAGGCCTTTACAATTATTGAGGCTTACGAAAAATATGCGCATTTTAAGCATAAGAGCAAATTTTCTCTGTTTGCAGGGTTAAATGCAGGAAATGATGTTTTAGCTAATAATTCAAAAATTGTCAGCACCACCATTTGAAGTTCAGATTTTGGACTATAAAAAGTATAAATTACATAAACAAATATTTATTTTAGTTTTTTTAGGTGGAAATATTGGTTTTATTCGACTTATAAGACTTTTGCAGTAGAAATTTTGAAAAGTGAAACGACTGAATTACTTTTTGACTTTAGTGTCCAGTAAAGATACGATTTACAGAGTTTTATACAGTGGCACTTTTTTGATAAGAAGAAATAAAATTGAAAAATAAAAAATGTAAATTGTCTTTTTAGGTCGTTTCAAATGTCCTGTCCGGTTGCACTGATCGCATTTTACGATGAAAACAGGGTTTTTGAGCTCGAATCCTGATAAAACTATAAACATTAAGGGGGTGGTGTATGTGAAAAAATATTTTTGAAAATCACAGGGAAAACTAACTCTTTAATAAAAAACGATTGGTGAACTCTTGTGCCTCTTCGAAAATCGGTTATCTCACCAGGGGGCGCCAAAAGGTTAAATCGTAGCACCGCGGCTTCCGCATTTATTTCTAAAGGGACCGGAGCAAAATTTTGCAAAAATAATGCCAACTACTTATTTAATTTTTTGTGAATACAGTACAGTCCCTGACCTTTAAAGCACAAGAATTGTTATCGAACTTATTTTAAATTTTTCATATATAAACATGTAGGCCCTATTTCCAAGTTTTTTAAGATTTATGATAATTTCAGCTTAAATTTAATAACCGATTTTTACCGATTATCAGGGAATTTTTAAATTTCCACCACTAGGTGGCACCCAATCATTTTTTAATTGACAATTACTTTATTTTTGAGGTCAGTTAACCCCAGAAACCAAATATTGTTGACTTTAAAAAAACTTTAAAAAAATCGATTTTTTCGATTTTTTGGGATAAAAAAATCAAATTCCTCCCTGGTTTTTGCAAAAATTTTTTTGTTCAAAAGTCTTAAAATTTAATAAGCTTTCCAAAAAAATAAGTTAAAATTAGAGTCGCCGACCTTTTTTCTGCCATTCCCACCCTAATGTAAAGAGTTAACAAAAAATGTCACTGTCCACAATTTCGAATTTAAGTTGCCAATAACTATTTTCTAGTTATATGAAAGTTCTCGTTGTACACACCTTTATTTTTTTATTTTCGCTAGAAGTTATCCAAAACATGAAAACGGCATTCTACGTGGTAAAAACGCAATTATTAACTAATTTTACTTAACCCTCGGAGGCTCCGGACCACTAAAGTGGCTCAAAACATTTTCTACCTGCTAAAAATGGGACGAATTTTTTTTTGAACTTAGTGAGTTAAATCCAAAATAGAATTTGCCACGAGGAAATAAAAAATGTCAATTGAAACTTTCTGGGACAACTCGTTCGAAAAATATTTCATCTTATTTTTTAGCCAATTTCTCTCAAAATAATTTAAAACCCGTGGTCCGGGAACCTCTGCCGAATAATCAATTTTGGAGCTTCCAAGAGTTAAAACGCAAATATGAAGTCGAATACAGCTTGATGAACTTATTCAAGTAAAAGTTATTCAAGTATTAGTTATTTTTAGTATTTTACAGCGATCAGAAAATAAGTATCGATCTTACTTACTTATTCCGGCCCGTTGATGATTATCAGCGCGTTCGATAAGCATATTGTTCAAACACTATTTTCAAAAAATCAAACTGAGTAACTTACATTTATGCTTTCATCCAATCTGTTGAAATATCCCATTAAAGATCTTAACTGATTAAAATTTTTGTCATTTATGAATTTTTTCTTGTACAAATCTTTGAAATAAAGCTTTATTATTATAGAAAAAAAAACAATAGTATGCACATTGTTCAAAGAAGAAACAATTAACGTGTTTGTAGAATTCAATGCAGGAAATGTTTCGACTCATAATTTGAACATTTTTTTGTCAAGTTGCATTTTTATACGTCTCTTTAATTTGAAATTATTTTTCCTCGGTATTAATTTGACATATTTTTCATTGGTTTTATGTTATCTCAAAAAAAATAAGACCATGAAGTGGTAAAATGGAAATTTATTGCCAATTTTTGAACAAAGATTAGAAATTATGCGACAACCATGCTGCATGGTCCATGCCTGTCGCATGTAAATAATCTTTTTTCATTTGAGAGATTCGCTTCAAAACATGAAATTCATTATATTTACCTCGACCATATTATTTCGATTTCTAGTTTAACTACACATTAGTTTTATTGTCGATTATTCGAGTTAATTAAGATGTCATTTTCGATATAACACTAGTAACTACTAGTAACACTGGTTGTACCCGTTTCCGTACACTCTATGTCAAACATGAATCAGAAATGTCAATTTTAATTTTTGTCAAAAAACACAATTCAAAAAAGATTATCGATCAGACTAAAAAATCAAGAAATAAAAACCTTTGAATGAACAATTTTGCAATTCCTATGCATCAGGAAGTATTTGTTGCATTTTAAGGTCAAAACCAAGGGTTATAATGACACGAAAATATTGATTCAAGTTTGGAAATATTCGAACAAAAATGTTGCTCCGAAAAAACATATCTCATTTTGACATTTTCCAGAAATTATACATATATTAGTCTCAAACGGTCTCAAATTCATATTCAGCTTTAATCTATAGAGCCTATAGAGCCAAATTAATAAGACGTGAGTAACTCACGGTGAGTTGTTCAAATGGATAAAATAGTGAAACTGTGTATGAAGAAAAATTGAATAAATTTGACATGTGGAAAACCTGTTTTTAAAAATTATTTTTGATTGGTTTATTATGACCGTTCATTTAATATTTTCATCGCTTTTAGATAGAAATACTTTTATAACTCTTTACAGAGAAAGTCTTTAGAATTTCGAAAATAAATATTTTTCGTGTTCAAAAACATATTGTATTTATCAACTTTAACGATAAGGAGACTTAACCAAATGGCTTTAATTCCCAAACTAGAAAAGTTACAAAAATAATTTTAAAACCAAACGAAAGCGAATTGTAAAAAACTTTAGCATTGTGAATTTCCTAAAATTCGTGTGTGTTTTACGATGAAAACGAGCACAATGAATCGGCACTGTCTGAGTACCGGAGTTAAGTAAAATAATGTAAAAAATAATAGTATAAATATAAATAAAAATCGGATAAACCCTCCATTTTAATCAGCTCTGTGCACTACAGGTATTGAGAAGTCTTATATACACTTTTGTATACTTGTGTATGAAAATTATTTATTCACGGAAAGACAAGTTGTCTTAGACAACCCAAACAAGAAGTTCTGGAGAAAAGTAATTTTTCGCGGCGGTTCACATGTACTGGTACATAATGTACACATGTATAAAAAATTCTTTACATAAAATATGGCGTTTAAATAAATTATTCTTTCAACTCTAAGTTATGAACAAATTAGCACATCAAAGTTGTAGCCGAGAAATTAAGTACCAGTGTTAAAGGATATCCTTTGCTCAAGATCGGACATTTTTAACACATCAAATTTATAATTATATTTTTTTAACTTCTAATTTTGTATCGATTGCTGGTTAACTCAAATAATTTCGACAGTTACTATTTTAACAACATGGGTAGGATGCGCAGTGGGCAAATTTCGATCTTTCAAAGTTTGAAATTCAAACTATTCATACAGTATGAATAGTCTATGAATTTCATAGCAACGAAGAAAAAACAGAATTCAAAGGAGAAAATAAAAAAATTGGAAAATCGGATTTTCACCGGTGAAAATACGAGTTATTGATTTGACTTGAAAATTGTAAGCTAGGGTTTTCTGAGGTGAATTAATAGTTCGTTTTTCGTGTTCTCCGGAAAATCTGACACAATAATTGTCAAAAATTTAACCTGAGAAAAGCTGGGAAAATTATTAAGCAAATTTTAAATCTTCCGCCTGATACCTACGACAGAAAAGCCGTAAAGAAAAAGTTAAGATTTATTTTCATATTAAAAAATCGTGATAAAACGAAAAGAGAAATTTTGAATATAAGGAATATATAAAGGGATATATAAGGGAAATTTTCCAAAGTTGAAATTGATAAAAATTCGTTTTTTATCCCGATTTTTTAATATGAAAATAAATTTTAATTTTTTCTTTATGGCTTTTCTGTCGTAGGTATCACCGCCCACACATTTTTTTCCAAAATGATTCAAATTTGTTTCGAACATTTTATTTTTCAAATATATTTATTCATAACTACTATTTTGATATTTCTTTTAGTAAGTTTCCAAAAATCTGCATAAAAAATGCAAAGCTAAGTTAAAAAATTTTTTTGTCTCAAATGTCTGAACTTCTTAAATTTCTGCACAAAAATGAAAAATTCTAGTATTCTGTACTTTATTGTTGAACTTGAAACTTTTAAAATTTTTTTTATATCTTCAAATCAAAGACTTTGATAATGAGAATAAATCGAAACGTTAGATAAATATGTTTTTATTCATAATAGCAATTTTTGTGGTTTTACGGTCACTATCATAAAAAAATCGAAAAAATAAGTTAATCATGATAAAAATTCAAGTTTGTGCTGAGAATAAAGTTTTTTATATCTCATTTTCCAAGCGCTAGAGGGCCAAAAAAACTTTAATTTAGCTCGGATTTGTTTTTTTCGGTGGCGATAACCCCCGGATTCCAAATTTTTTCTCATCAACGGTTTTAGTTTAGTCTGTAGGGTTCCCGCTGCGCAACCTTAACATCGGTCATCAAAAATATTGCAATAATTTTCGACTAGCCAAAGAAAAATTTCAGCATCACACTATGTTTTTGATATAAATTGAGATGACATGCCTATCACCGTAGCTAAAAGAAAAGTAAACATAATAATTTTCAGAGGGTCATGAAATTGGGTTAAGTAATGACTGATTCAGTCATTCAAATGGTACCGAGTCGGTACTACCGACCTCGATCCAATAATTTAATTTGAGACCACCTTTTAACCCAATTTCGACTTTAAAAATAAAAAGAAACCGCTAACATATTTTAGACATACGAAAAATAAATTCATTGATTTCTTACGATCTAAATTTTTATATTATTTTAAAGTAAAGTATTTTGTGGAAATCATTAGTGTGCTTATTTTTCCCCTTATGAATTGAGGCTCAAGCTAAAAATGATCAAAACTCCATGTTCATGTCTTTTTTCTGAGAATATGGACAATCTGAAACAAAGTGGTGGTATTTTTATCTCCATACTCCGTAAGTAAAGTACTTTTTCATCGTTTTGGAAATATATCGACGTCGTCTTATAATACTCGTATATAATATCGTCTTGTTTTTAAGCATTTTAATTAAAATTTATGAATTTTTAAAAATTTAAAGTTCAGTTTTCGGAATCAAAAAAAAATTAAATCTCAGGTTTTTATAGTAACAGCTCTCCACGAACTCATAAGCTCTTGATTCATATGGACTTCAAATGTTTCACTAAAAAAGGCAGGGAGGAGTAGGATTTTGCGCGAGACCCTCAAAATCAGCTGAAAAAAAATGTTTTTTTGGCTATTTTTGAGCGAATTCAATTCAAATTTTTGAAAACGATAGTACAACCGAGTGTAACAGACTTGCGTACGAATTTTGTGGTAAATTGAAGCTACAAACAATTTACTACCTTCAAAACTCACGGAGAAGTAGGCTTTTTGCGACAAAATATGACTCTATTTTGAAGCTCTTTCCTGATTGGTCGAGCAATAAGTGATCTTTAATTATATTCCAGGATGTAAGATTTTTGTACAAATATAACATTGTATTTAACTATTGGGTTCGACGATGTCAAGCCATAAGCTATTTTCCCTCAAAAAACACAAAATCGTGTTTTCCCATGAGAGGTACCCCCTTAAACATACTCAAATTATCCAAAATAAAAATATCAGCAAACAAAAAAAATTTTAAAATAATTGAAATCGAAAAAGGTCAAATTTTGCCGTACCTACCTTTTAACAAGAGACAACTTGATTTGAAAAAAAACTTGAATTTTATGATATGTTTATGTTTATTAAGAAATGGGGTCTCGGGCGTTTCTTCACGCATTATGCGTGAAGAAAACCTGTGTTTTTGAGTTTTTTCTTCAACTCGCGTGCAAGAAAAACTACGTTTTTGAGAATTTCTTCACGCGCCGTGAAGAAAACCAACCGTTTTTGAGAATTTTCTTCACGTTGCCTGAAAAAACCTATATTTTTGAAGTTTTTTCTGCACGCGCGTGAAGAAAACATGCGTTTTTGAGTTTTTTCTTCACTCATTTCGAAAAATTTTGCAACTCACATTATTAATTTATTATGAATTTTAAGTGTTTTAACATTGTTAAATTAAATGCTAAATCGGGTTAAAATTAGAGTGAGGTAAGGATTGGTGTTCTGTGTACACAGTACAAAATCATGAAAAACTGTTTGTCAGGGAAAAAAAAGGGTTTCGGGTGAAAGCATTATTTTTTTTTCGTACCAACTCTAGGTTTTCCGATATAAATTTTTGCCATGCCCTAAGTGTACACAATAATCTTCTATAACACAAATACATAATTCCTATCTGAAAAGAGTTAGAATTAGGGTTAGGTAAACTCGTGCTCAGTGTACACTGTAAAACCTATGCAAAAGCGTTTGTGGGGAAAGGCTCAGCCTAGTGGGTGCCGAAGCCTGGGTCGGAGGTGAAATAAAGGTTTTGTTTTGCAGTTTTTCGACAAATCGAAATTTTCACTGATTTCTATTTTTAAAATGTACATAAAATAAAAATAAAACTTTTCATCGAAAATATTTTCATCTAGAAATTTTTTAAAAAAATGCGTGAAGAAAAACTAGGATTTTTCTCTCACGCATCAAAAATGCGTGAAGAAAACTGGGGTTTTTCTTCACGAAAAAAAGCGTGAAAGAAAGACCCTCTACCAGAAATGGGCTTATAATATCCTGAATAGAGTCAATTGATACTAGACCAAACTAGCGAAGTCCAACTAGACTATATCTCCATTTCACACTTTGGTTAAGATCCCGGCCCTGTGGTAACGTAGTGCAACATGGTATGTAAATGAGCTAGTTCGGCCAGCTCGTTACCACACAGGGCCGGGATCTTAACCAAAGTGTGAAGGACGGATATTTAGGATATAGAAAGTAAAGACGAGAAATATACAGTAAAATACAGTAAAATAAATAAATCTAACTTTCTAGATTTTCACAATCCAAGTGCATGTAACATATCTTATTTCGCTAAATTGATGTTTGAATAAATGATCATAGCATTCGTATTTTCTGTGACACAGTTGACATTCAAAAGACAATTTTTTTGTTTTAACCCTCAAATTTCGATCTTTTTTTGGCAAAATCACTATTCAACCATTTTTTCGAGAGCAAAAATCCTTGTGATCTTCCACTTCTTTCCAGGTTTTGAAGGTTAATTTACAATTACCACATTTTTTCTTGTGCTTGTTAACATGAACAGTAAACGCATATCTGGAGGAAAACGTTTTTGAGCAAATTCGGCATCTGAAGAGATAATTGTGACGTTGTTCGAAGGGAATATCAGCTTCTGTTTTGACCACTGGTGTCTGAACTTCAACAACATCGTCAAATGGCTCAATTTTTGCCAATTTGGGCATTTCAGAAAAGTCAAAATTTTAACCATCATAAATTGTAAATTAATAAAAGAACAATCATTTTATAATTCAGCATCAAGATCTATTTTTAATACAGATTCTTCACAATTTTGAATAAATAATTCAAATTGTTCTGACATGTTATTTTAGACTTTTAGTTAGACTTTTTTGTGATATATCTTTCCTAATAATTCATTTTGGTTTTATATTTAGTTTTGCGCACATTCGCAAGGTGGCGCACCGTGTAACAGGAGGCATGTGATACCAATTAACGACATATAATTATTCGAAATTATCGAAAAAATTTAAGTGACAATATATAATAATTAGTAAATTTTAGTACCTACTATGCTTTGTTGCATTAAGCATCTGTCGATTTCTATCTTGAATATCAGTCAATACAAAGCTTGGTTTATACATATTAATTATACTATATAAATTATTATATAATATAATTGATAATATTAATTGAAGTTTTTGACTCAAAAAAAATTTAAGTCATCAACTACAGTGATTGATTTACTGTATATCCCTTCACGAATGAACAACCCAGTAAAAAAGACAGAAAGCATTGTCTAGTACTCAGTGAAGGAAAGTAGAAGCAATTTAATTATGCGTGGGCGGTATTATTGTGCTTATATTTTGAGTACTAGACAATGTTTTCTGTTTTTTACTCGGTTGTTCATATCTAAGATTATACTCACGTGTTCCGTGGAACTTTGACGTCAGAGACCTAAAGAATCGCGTGATTTGATTTGTCAATACACAAGACACAATGCGCAATAGCCTATTGCCAATAGGACAGCATTAATTCTGCATTATTTAAAATTGGTTACATTCAGCTTTCCGCATAATTTATACGGTATAAAGTAAATCCTTGTTTTTCACAGTGTGAGACATAGCACACGTGCTAAAGAAACATAAATTAAATAAACGACTTTGATGCTAAATTTAAAAATTATTCGATTATCTCGCTATGCGGAATGTGCACATTTGGAAATTCATTGTGATTCGAATGAAAAAAAAAGGGAGACTAAATTTTGAAATATCGACAAAAATAAAAAAATTCAATTGGTGATGGAATTTTTGCCCTATGTTGCGACTCTGTCGTGAGTTATTTTGACTTTTTATCTACTTTGAGAACGTTGTAAAACCGTGGTCGGAAAAATTTTTCTTATAAAAGTAAATCGATAACGTAAAAAAGCAGTACTCAGAAGAGTTTAGGTTCCCTTAAATTTGGACAAAAAATCTCAATGGTGGTAGTCTCGCACTACGCAGGCGTCTAGTTCGGCGACCAGGAGACTTCAAAGACCGACAATGAGTCATTTTTAGCGAAATTAGAGACCATTTTTCTCGTTAACCACACATCCGACATCTGATTTTATTTGATCAATACGATGATCTTATGTGATACTTTTATCCGGCCGAGCCGTTTTTGATACAAATGTAAATTAAGGGGTGAACGGTAAAAATTTTTCTAGACCTCAAATATATAAAAATTTCCTTGATTGTCTGAAGATGACCAATCGTCTTCAAAATTTTCAGGCAAAAATACTTCTCATACTTTCCCATCTCTGTATACAGGCAATTTCTGTATTTATTTAGTGTCAACACTAATTATTGTTTATTTTTAAAGTGACGTTGATTATTTGCCATTATTCAGGAGTTGTCATCGAGCTAACAAAGGTTGGAAACCTCTAAAGAAATAAAAAGCCGATTTAAATGATATATTTTATCCTCTAATCTCAGTATTTCTAAATATCAAAAGTTACATGTTAAAAGATTATGCTATTTAAAAAATTTAAAATCAAAAAAGCAGTGTACGTTATTAAATTATTATATTTCTATACATCTTTTTGGGGTTTTAATTTTTGTTTCATTTTAACCCTTTTAAATTTCAAGAAATAATCTCTTAACCCCTGTGAGCACAGAAAAAAAAGTTCCGCCAATGCACCAAAGCCTATATAGCTATATTACGTTGTAATAATTCATTACTAATAAATGATTTTTGGATTCACTTTATAATTAATATTATAAATTGCATGTAATATAAATTATTATTAATATCATTATATTTTTGGTGATTGAGTAATTTAGTGTTGGGTTTGCTTTGGTCTATCGCCAACGTAAGCCTCGAGGCGAAACCACGCGAGGCAAACC
>SCLH01063180.1:17202-27678 GCA_004367855.1 Oikopleura vanhoeffeni
AATATTATCCGCCGTTTTTACTTTAAATATTTTGCCGGTTATCACTACAGAATAAGAATTGGCAAATATCACTCTCAATCTTTAAACATCGTTAAATATTTACTTTATTCATTTTGAATAATTTTCTCTTCATTTATTTCGAATAAAATGTAAAATAGTATTTTTCTCATTAAAAATAAGTATCAATTCTCAAATAACCCACGCAGTCTGAGTGAGGTAAAAATTATTTATTTAATCTCTTTGTCACAATAGTAACCGCCGTGCAGTAGACGCGTTTTTCAAAGCGCCTTTGCCGCGCGTAGTGTGAAATGCTGTCGTCTCGAAAAAAAAGCCGCCGCAATTGGGAAGCCCCGAATTAAAGCTAGTAACTAGCGGGTACTGACTACATCCTTTAAAAATGTTACTTGTTCTTAAAATTAAATTTGTTCAACGTATATCTATAATCCCGGAAGAGACCAAGCCTTATTTAAAGTATCATTGACTAAAATAAGCCACTTTTCCCGGATTACTCTGTAACTCTGTGAATCCTACAGACCTTTTGTTCCGGGACACTTGATTTGACTCATATATAGTAGATATACTTTCCTCAGTTATTATTTTATAGTGAGGTGCAAAATACATCTATCAGAGACAGTAGAACATCCCCGCATTTCACGATCTACATTTAACGATACCCAGTCCGGTAATCTTGACTTAAACATGGATATTGTGGATAATGTCAAGTGCAAATCCCTCGAATTTTATTAGTATTGCACAATTGACCTTGAAAGTGGATTACTTTGACTTTTTTTTAGAGTTTGAGGGGTTTTCTGAGACTTCAATTCAGCTTTTAACCTTTGGTAATCGGCACTTTTGAAACTTGCTGATAACTCCAGATGAAAGCAAAATACTTTAAACTTGGAATGAGTTTGACTATTTTTACAAGTCATTTTATCAGGCGTTTTCTTTTGACGCTTGAGAATCTTTGATTACTGAAAATTAACATTTTTGGCAAATTAACTGCCAGATAAAGGTCGTCGTTTAGGAGGTGGGTTCGCTGATTTAGGACCTCTTCCAACAGTCATATTCTCTCACCAGAACTAGCAAGGTGTATTTCCAAAATCATTGTACAACTAACAGAACCAACTTCGCGGTAATTTGAACTGGAACATAATCTAGATAAAAATCCAACCTTACCTGAAACCTGCGCTTTACAAAAAGTTCTTTAAAAAAGAGCACCGCAGTTCGTACCTACTCCTATAAATTTTCAATTCATGTTTTATTATTTTTTTGTGTGAGGCTCACGGAAAGCCTAACAAATAGATGCCAAAACTGCATTTTTTTTTAAATTTTGCGTTTCGGCAGACAAAACGACAAAAAAACTGAAAATTAAAATTTTGAACAATGATCAGTTAGGAGGCTCAGGCAAAGGATCTCTTATCAGATTAAAAGATATCAGTTTCGACTCATACTGCACTCTGAAGACCACAGGACTTGTCTTATACAATGCATCTGGAGTTTCTTCTTAAATTTAGGGCTTCGGCTCTCTTTTGAGGCACATGTTCAACTTTTTAATTTGTTAGCCAAATTGTTTGAACATGTCAGTTTGGTAAGGCTCCAGGCAAAAGGATATCTCCTCCACCGAGTTTTAGAACTACAGTTTTTGACTCATACTGCATCTGAAACCCCAGACTGTTGAAACAATCATTGGAGAGGTTATTTTTTTTTGTAATATTTCTGATTGGCGTCTCTTGGGGGCCATGTCGCTATTTCATTTTGGAGCCTATAATTTTTTGAAAAAATTAGAAACCAGAAAAAAATGCTCGAAATAATTTTTGGCTGCAATTTTTAACTCGTATTCGTCAATAAGAAAACAACAATAAGGCGCACTTTCAATTTAAATCTAAATAAATCAATATTTTGTTTTTCGTTTTTTTCGGCGCGCCAAAAACAAAATCCTGAGTAAGGACAAAATGCATTATGTGAGGCTTCTTTGGAGCCTGACATAAAAAAAATTATGAAAATGGTGAAAAAATTGAAAAGAGTAGGTACGACTGGTCTTATTACAGAAACCTTTTTTAAAGCTGGTGTGCGTGAGGTCAGGATTGTATCAAGAATATGACTGTTAAGTTCAAACATACCGCAGAAGCGTTGGTTCTGTTAGTACAAATGATCTTTGGAATATCAATCTCTAGTTTGGCGCGGAAACTGACTGGAAGAGGCTCAAATCAGCGACACCCACTCCCTTAAGGTTTCCTTTCAAACTTTAACTTATCAATAAACTTAGTAAACTCTGGAAGAAAGTTGAAATTATTTTTGTTAATCTGACTAAGATAGGGTGGGCAATGCGAATTGAAAAAAGAAAAATTCGACTTTTGTGGCCTGTGAGTAAGGTCAAAAAGGCACAGTGTCGAACTAAGTGATAATAATAGACTTTTTTTTGAAATTTTTGTTGCGATTTTCATGATATTAAGGGGGTACTCGACGGTTTTTAAAGTTATAGATCAGGGCTAACAAAACAAAACAGAACAAGTTATGGAAATTCTGAAAAAACTGATGTGCAGATATATGCTTCTGCTCCAGATTGTGAGTTAACGAAAAAAATTTCGAGCACCACAGCACCAGGTGGAGGAAGAATTCTAGAACATTTATTTTGTCTTCGATGTCTTTTTGCTCAAAAACGGCTTAGCGGAAATTGATCAACTTTTGTATAAATATTGACTTGTACTTTATCTATGATTACCGGAGGAGTTTTTTTGAAATGTCGATCGGACTTGTTCTAGAATTATGAAAAAACGTTTTTTTGTGCGATTTTACAATTTGGAGCTTAATTTTCTCAAAAACAGCTTTTTTTTTCTTTTAAATTAAGCATTAGTCGGAGAAACTTGTCTTTTTCATTTCTGGTGAATTAATTTTTTCGATTAATGCTCCTATGAAAAGAAAATTGCATTTCGGTTCGGCCGGATGTCAATTTTTCAGATTTCTAAAAAATAAAGTTGATCAGATTAAGTTGAAAATGCCACCTAATGAAAGCTCGTGGTCTACTGAATAAAAAATCTGTTTACGTCAAGTCGAAATTTTCATCCGATATATTCTAGAATCATGAAAACGCAAAAATTTCAAACTAAATCGAAATTTTCTCACAAACAGCTTGGTACATTTTTTTTAAATTAACTAATAGTCGGATAAGCATGTCTTTATAATTTTTGGTGGAATTTTTTTAGATCTTTGCTCCTATTAATAAAAAATTGCATTTTAGTTTAACCGGAAGTCAATTTTTGGAGTTTCTAGAAAATTATTTTCATCCGATTGTACCCTCAAATTGAAGCTACCGCAAAACTGAAGTAAAAAGGAGCCAATCACTTTTACTGATTTTTATAATTTTCATTTAAATTGAGGTTTATGCATTTTTTCCCAAAAAAATACTTACTAAAAAATTAAAAAAAACCTGGAACATTTTGAGAAAAATGTCGAAATTTTTTCTTATGATATGAGCAGAAATGCTATTTGGTGCATTTATAATGTCTTTAACCTGAAATAAAAAAACGTTGATTTGATAGCACAGAGCTCGAACTTTTCTGCCAAAATTGACATTTCTAGAATTTTGAAAGTCAATTTTACCAATAGTAACCGTTTTCAAAAAAATTTATTTTTCTTCGACATCATTGGTCTAGCTATAGGGTGGGAAATGTCGATTGACAAATAAAAGTTTTGAAGCTACGATTTGGGCGGTGATGAGTAGGCTCAAAAGACGCGCACTACCACAAATGAGTAAGAATAATCAAAAAACAATAACACAATTTTTTTTGCGGACAGCGTTCAAAACAATGAGTTTGAAATTGAAAATTTCAGAATTGTAAAATTGCATTTTAACAGCTGTTCTTAACTGAAAATTTTTATTATTAATATTTTTGTAGCTTCTCCTTGATAAGGCGCTTCATCTGATGCTGAATATATATAAAAATTAACTTATAATAAATAAAAAAAATTGGAAATTTCAAAAAGAAAATTACTAAAAAACTACAAAAAAAAAAAATGTTTTCGAGATTTAATGCAATTATGTAATGCGGCTTTTTTACAATTTTTTTCTGTTAAATCTTGAGTATAAAATAACTTCTCCGATTAGACATGAGACAAGAATTTATTGAAATTGGCTAATTCATACGTTTTTACTTATGAGCATTTTCAATTACAACTTGGTCGGCAAAGAGCTAATTTTCCCGGTTAGATTACAAAACACCAATTACGCTGTTTTCTGGCAGTTTTTTCGTTCTTTCACTCACAACTTAGAAAAGAGATTATCAATGTCGACGATAATGCATCAAGAAAGAGATTTGAAAGTTCAACAAATAGTCCGATTCAAACGGCGGGCCCGAAAACAGGTTAAAAAGTTATGGAAAGAACATTGAAGAGCGGTGGCATATAACCCGGCATCCTGGAGACAATATAACTTACGGAAATAGTCAATCAGTATATTTTTCATGCTACATTATAATAGAAAACCCGATTTAATATATATTTCAAGCTCTATAAATTTTTTTATCCATTTAGGAAAATTTGAGTTCGGGTTTTTCATCTTTGAAATCATAAAAATTTGAAAAAAAAATCAAAGCATCATAAAAATTCCGCATTTTTCGTCTGAAATTTGTTGCTAAAAACAAAAAAACAGCCACTTCTTTACTTTTTCATGGATTCCAATAATTTTCTCGAACCGCTGGATATTGAAAAAATCATAAATTTTTAATTAACTTTTATGGAAAAATTATAAATTTTCCCAAAAAGCCGACAAAATTTAAATTGAGTTTTTGAACTCTTCCATAAAAAACTCAGGCAAGATTCATATTATAAATATTTCTGGCATCTATTAAATTGGCGTGAGTCAACTAATCGGAGTGTCGGCGCGTTTACACTTTTTGAACTGTTGTAATTGAAATTTTTAAAAAACACTTGGACTGTGCATTGACTTTCAGGGCATGAATCTTTAAAAAATCTTCATGTTCGTGAAAAATCCAATAGCAATTGTGGGCTGCTAATAGCGCACCGATTTTGTTTTAATAGTCAGGGACATTTTTAAAAATCAAACACGCATTTAAGGGGGTTAGTGTCGTATATTGGTACCTTTCAATCACGCCTCAGAAATCATAGGGCAGTTGTAAAATTCCGGAGGAATCTCCGTTTGTAGATCAGCCTTCCGTCTAACGATTACACAATCTCGAAAGTCAATTCTTGTTATCACTATCACCAGGTGGTGAGATCTATTTAGGCACTAAACGGTTTTTTTAAAATCTATCTTGCTTTTAACACCAATATAAAGCGTCTCAAAATTACACAAAGTAGGAATAATGAGAACAAAAATATGAGAAGGAATTTTCGATTTTGGTATTTTTTTTTTCTAGAATCTCAGATTGAACGCCGAATATTTGCCACGTTTTTCCGACTTCAAACTCTATCTTCTTTTAGACAATGTGTAGAAATGAAGCATTATTTCGACTAAGGTAGAATAATATAATGCGAGTAAAGTCGATGAGAAGGATTTTTGAAAATAAATCTAGGAATGTCTAGAAATTAAATGACAAGGTGAACCGAAATGAAAAGTCCGAAAAAAAATTCGTCTGATATTGGACAAATAGTAACCACCAAATTGAGCTGAGAATTCACTGGATCAAAAAAGTTGGCTAGCAGCTAATCAAAATTTTTAACCATCAGCTGTCAACATATCGTAATTGGTTTTGAACATTTTGCTTAAAATAATCGAAATTCTAGAATTCGATTTAAGACATTTCAGAAATTTAAACTGTCTGCATGTTTTTCGTGGGTTCAATTCACCGATAAAAATTTCAATATCACTGGTTAGAATACGTTTTAATGCGGAGTTAAGCCCAAAAAATAATTCGAATTTTGGAAAATTCTAGTTTTGTACTAGATTGTTTTGAAAAAAATGATTGCCCCACGAGATTCCATTGGGCCAATCTAGTCATAACCGATATTAATTTATCATAAATTAATTTCTATAAAGGAGGCTCAAAAAATTACTGACCTACCCCCTTAAGGTAATTTTATCTCAAAAAAGCTGTCATTTCTCTACTTTTTCGCCAATTTTTACCTTTTTTCATGGAAAACAAACTTTGATATTGAGAAATTATTCGACTGTGCAGAGTTTTATATTTCTAATTAGCGGGAGTACATCCGACAAATGTCTGAAGTTATATAAATATCCGTCTTTTTAAAAATTCTATAGTCGTTAAGATAATGAGAGATGATAGCACAGATAGAAATGTTTTATATTATTCGTTTAGTTTCGTTTAAGTAATAATAAAATGTATCTATTTGTAAGAATGACACACTTTTATTGAAATAAAAAATAATTCTTTCATCTTTTTTCATGTCATATATTGCTTTGAAAAAATGTACCAATCTGTGCTGGAATCATGCCACACTCACCTTTTAACGGGAATACTTGCCAATTTTTATAAAAAAATTATTCAAAACATGTTGAGATTAATAATTTCCTTGACCTCAAATTGGTACTGAATGAAAAATTTAGTATGAGAGAAACACGCAACGTCATGATTATGGTCATAAGAGTGTCGAGAAATGTCACAGGACTGCAGTGGAAGTACAGTGCTAGGCATAACATTATTGCCGCATTGGTGCTTTCATACTGGATAGATTTATCTGCAAACCTCAACCGCTCGGTACAGGATTCTTTTCAGTTTTCGTAACGCGATAATAACACTAAAAATCAATAATAAATCAACCTTTATAGCGCGTCTTCAGGGCCACGAAAGGTTGTTTTTTCGAGTCGGATGTATAGTGTATCTATTTGGGTACACTTTGCCTGCGTGCATTGTATGACCCAAATTTGGTCCTGAATAAAACTGAAGTATCTTAGGCCAGATTTGGGATTACACTAAGTACGACATGCAATCCGAGAAAACGTTTTTTTGCATTCACTGCCAAACTAAAAAAGCTTAATGAGAAATTTATTAAGTTGATTTAACTCCGATATAAACCGGAAGTAAATTTTTGGTAGGTCGAATCTCGGGTGATCCAATTTTTTTTCTAAAATCAGCCAAGGAAAATGAATTTTTATGTTTTCGTCTCACATCACGATTATCATTACAAATATAACGCAGAATTATTGATGAATTCTGGGAAAAAGAACGAGACTTCGATTTTTTTCCCTCAAAATTATACTGAAACAAGTTACCTATATATACCTCCGTTTACCGCGTGTAAACCGGTTAGTCTGATAAAATGAAAAAAAATTCTCTCGAATAAGGCTTTTTTAAGTTGCGCAGTTGAATGCAAAAAAACGTTTCCGATTACATTTAATGGTTTCCCGTGATCCGTCATGAGAAGGGTGGCTGCCAAAAAGCGATTGGCCAATTTGAGTACACTAAGCAGACCCGTTTTTCATACTCACAAATTGTGACACTTGATTTTTGTAATGGTCGGAATCATTCTTCTTCAAAAGTTTAACCCCATAAACTCAAAAAGAATCCGTACTAAGGGGTTTAGTTTTCGATAAGTATCCCGGTACTACTTTTTCTTATCGGCATTTAAATTGCCTGTCACTGTGCTCCAGTCAGATCGGTTGAAAGACTCAGCCAACCTTATGACGCATTAACATGACGTTGCGTTTTAATGCAATATATTTCTCATCTCAACCTTTTTCTTGACCCAAAATTGGTCTGAATATATACAATTGGATCAGAAAAATATCATTTCCCAACTCACGTCGTTCTTAAAAATGCTTACTATTTTATAGCGCGTTGTTCGAATCCCGCTATGTTGTCGCAGTGATGTCTTGAGTAATGATTTATAGGCAAGAGGGCTTGATATTGGACATGTCTAAAGTTGATCCGGTGATGTAATCGTAGTTATCGAGTTTCGTTGACGTCAGTTGATTCTTTCAAATCCGCAAAAAAAATTTAAAAAATAAAAAAAAAATCCAAATTGTCAAAAATTTTTTTGACTTGTTTTTTGAAAAATTTCGTCAAAAAAATTTTATCTCGCAACTCGAATTTATCATATATTTATTTAATTCAAACAGATTAGTTTTTTAAGGGTTTTTTTTATTTCAGAATTGACGTGACGTTGTTTGGATTTAAAGTTTCCAAATTAATTTTTCGAATTTCAAAGTCATTTTGACATGTACCTTTGGAAAATTTTTTTATTATATTTTTTTTTTCAAGTCGCAGATCATAAACTATGTTTCTCGATGCAAATAAAAATATTAAGACTAGTCAAATCGCATTTACCCACCCTAGTCCTGGTACATTAGAATACTAAATAGCTAAAATATCTAGGACCAACAACTAGAAAAAGTCCAACTAAAGTCTTAATTTAGCCAAACTAAGGCCCGACTAGTCATATATTTTTCGACACAAAAAACTATTTCTTCTTATAATTTTTGATTTTTTCTCACTCTGAAGATGCAAAACGCGAAACATGTCAGAAAAATACAATTTTTACATCGATATAAATATATGATTATTACGTCTCAAACAACCACAGCAAAGTCTCAAAGAGGTATATTTCTGTTTGTAAGAAAATTGATTTGAGTTTAATCGAAAACCGCATGTTCTATCTTGGGGCCTAGGCTAAGATAACTCAGTGGCCTCGAGTTCTAACAATTTTTACACCTAAACGTTTACTGGCGTTATTAAGAATTTATCTGTGTGTTTCAAGGGTCTCAAATTATACCATTCCGAAAGGTTTTTAACTCCAAAATACTTAAACCGTGAAAAATTCGATCAAGGCTAAAGAATTCAAACTAATTTTTGGGTCCTGGATTGACTCTTGAATTCCTTGGCCCTTGATCTTGTGTAAAATTACTCTTTTTTAGTAATACTAAAATCTAGTCGCTAAGAAGTAAAAATCAAGTTATTCATCTTTGACATTGACCAGAAATTTCCGAAAATTTCCAACTTAAGTATCTTATTTGACCTTAATTTATTCATTAAACGAAAAAGGCATCTTGACGATTTTTTGAAGTACGTTTTGATGGAGTACTGGACGGAAAATTTTGATTTGAATTTATGTGAGCAAGGCAAGTTTAAAAAAAAAAACTGACTTTAACAAGTATATTTTTAGTTGAGATTTTTCGACCGTTATTTTTTGACCACGAGACCACCAACGCATCTTAGTTGAAACCATTTAACAATACTTATATTTTGAAGGCGTAGGTTAGAAAAGCGAGCGCAGGGCGATGATCCCAAGATAAGTATTGTAGGAGTTTTATAAAAATCGTGGGGGTTCATTATGGCAAATTTGATTACTCACTGATATTTTCAACGAGTGAAATCGCGTATAAGCCAGTTTCTTATACAGTTTTAGCAATTTGTACGTATTCTCCCTCCTATTAAGAAAGAGTCTTTCTAGAGAACCAAAATATATTTCTGAATTTTATCCGACATTTTGTCAACACAGTTCGAACCTGCTTGAGTCCTATACTTTAAAATTCAGCATAACATGATTTTTGGATTGGTGCCGATTGAATTAGTTCAAAAACGTATTTAACGGAATTAAATTTGTTCTAACATTTGGCAGGTTTGGCTCAAAACACACGGTGACTTAGTGCATTTGGCCCATATTTAGCACAAATTAGGTGTGAACCTTATATCCGCGAAATTATGTAAATTCAAGGCTTATCAAATCTCATCAGCGTTAGAACTTTTTTATTTGAACCATTCGAAATACGAAATATTTGATATATATTAGATTTTTATGGGAAATATTACGTGGCTCGAAATTGACCTCATAGATTAACCCCTGTATTCAAAATACTGATACGAATATGCACCCTGAGTAACATTTGGTTTTTATTTTTATTGTCCAATTTCTATAAAACGGTTGCATTTTAATTGACGAAATTTATGTTAACGAATACACTGTTAATCCTTGTAGTTACAAGCCACGAAAGTTCGGCAGGGTCACTTTGGGAAATTTTTGTGAAACAATTTCAAAAAAACATATTAAATCCAGCGGCCTGGCTTCTGGCGGCTGGCCTGGCCGCTGCGGCCATAGAATAAGGTAGGAGCAGAAAAATAAATTTTGCTTGACGAAAAAAATTTATAAAGTTTATTGTAATGAGTTACAAATAAATAACTTTGTTAATAATTTCAAAGCTGAATAAGAGAAAGTTTCGAGCTCAAAACTGGTGCATCCAGTAAAATGTTTATAATTTGATGAAATACGAGTTTCGCGAACCAAAATTAATAATTTCATATGAAATATATCTATTATTACGGCAAATGGCATTTCTCGTAAATTAGCTTCGACTTGATTTACTTTAAAAATAATCATGAATCATAAGTTATGTTGGCAGAGAAATTAAAATTGCAAACTTAAATCAAATAGCACTGGTTATTAGTCACCCAGATAAAATTTTACGATGAATAAAGGCATGAATTTTCAATTGATGATTTAGACGCAGACGTAAATGATAGACAAAATTTTTTTCAAAATTTACGAAAAATGCTGATTTTTAGA
>SCLH01063183.1:10832-25900 GCA_004367855.1 Oikopleura vanhoeffeni
AAAAAAAGCTAGAGTTAGAAGTGTGTGGAATTTCGGGGTGGGCTGAAAGATAGAAATTACAGGTTCAAACAGGCTGGACTTTGTAGAAATGACTCATGGCGCCATTTTTCTAACAATCAATAAAACGGTTATGAAAATGGGATTGGAATATATTAGGAATGGCCATGTGGAAATTTTGGTTTGCTATCAGGACAAATTAGTTGGAACTTTTTTTTTCGTTTTTTTTCATTTCTCTTGTTTGTGGCTAAAAATTATAAAAATAAAAAAAACCTTATAAAACAGTGATATTTATGGAGCGATAAACATTAACTCGATTAGAAAAAAATACAACAAAATGAAACAATTTTCTTTCTTTTTTCATTTTGTAATTTTTTTTTCAGAAATTCTACGAACTTTCTCACTCCAATGAGAAGTAGAAAGGAAAGCTAAAAAACACTTTTCTTTTGCCCATAAAACTCTGGAACACATGTAGAAATGTTTAAACCAAAAAAATTCTTCTTTTTACTTTCTTGTCAATTTAGACACAGTTATTTATTTAAAAAAGTATCACTCAACGGAAAATACATTAAATTCTTTTTTTTTTGGTCTTGTACATATATAAAGAAAAAACACCTTTTTTTTAATACATGGATAAAGACACGGAAAAAGCAAAAATGCCAATATAAAGAAAGAAAAAATTTATATTAAAAAAAAATCCTGCATACCTGGAAAAGTTCAAATTATTCTCCATGACGCGATGTTTAGCAGTTTTTCATTGAAAAACGGTTCGATATTGTAGACGGTCTTATCGTGGCTGCAAATAAACAAACAATAATAATAATATACTGTTCCAACCCTTTTGAATCAAAAACTGTTTTGTATTGTACAATACGTAGTTGTACAATACGTATTGTACAATACAAACCAGTTTTTGATTCATAGGGGTTGGAACAGGATATGTGGTTATTAACTGTGATTTTTGATAAAACGTAAAAATCAGCGTGAAAAATCGCCGAGCAAATAAAGTCTGTCAGATTTCAGCTTCAGCTAACACCTAATCATACGCAGGATGAATCCCGGATGATTGTCTCGGGTTCAATAGTTTTTTGATGAATTTGATTTCTTTCTCTCTTTTAATTGGTTGATCTCCAGCTAGCAAACCTGCCAGGTTTAACCTGGAGCTAAAATTTTAGCTTAAATTTGACATACAGTATGTCACATACTGTATAAATTCTTTATAAAATTTGCCAGAATCTATAAAGCTTTGTTGTTTCTCACAACTAAAACACGCCATAATTAAATTTGCCAAACGTCAGCATAACAATCCATCTGGTGTGAAATAAATTGTTACAAAATAAAGGCGATGGGAATGTGCGGATGTGATCTAATTTTGAGTTAAAATGAACTTAGTGTTCCTTCATAATCCCCTTCACAAGACATTACTTCTCGTTATTGTATTACACTTGAGCTGAGCTGAAGAAAGTGACAAAATGTGGGAATGGGAAAATATTCTGTGCTTCCCAGGGGATTGGAGTTTTTATACTTTCGCATTGTTCCAAAAACGCGGGGCCAATGTTGAGCAGAAAATGGGTGAGGGTCGCTAAAATCGCGTTATATCATTACAACAATTCATCTCAGCTGGCTAGCAAAACAATATCATTTAGAAGATTCCCACGATCACTTTCGATGCGATTTTCCCTATTTTGCTATTTCGAGGCTTACGGTTCAATTTTAAGTGCGGCATTAAAATAAGGTACAGAATGAGCTGATAACTTATCAGTGATAAGTGTCAAAATATTATGTAGTTTACACACTGATTTTGATCAAAAAAGTACTCAAATTATGTCGAAAAAATTTAGGGGGAAACTGTTTAAGGTTTTAAGGTTTTTTTCTCATTACAGCTCAGCCCAGAAAAACGTGACCGTATAATCGAAAATAAGGTCACGTCATGTTTTTGAACAATTCTGTTATATAAAATTCATAGATTATCTCTATAATTGCCCTCAAATTTTCTCGACGTTATTTGAGTACGTTTTAGAAAAAAAATAGTACCATTATGCCAAATCTTAATACTTTATTTTAAGACCACATGCCTTTTGCATTTTTGCAGAACCGCGGGGTCAATGTCAGTCAAAAAAATTGGTTAGAGTTGCTAAAATCGCGTTATATCATTACAACAATTCATCTAAGCAGGCTAGATGTAGAACAATATCAATTCAAAGATTCCCACTATCACAGTGATAGTATCACTTTCTATGCGATTTTCCCTTGTTTTTTTGCTATTTCGAGGTTTCCGGTTCAGCGTTAAGTACGGTTTGAAAATAAGGCACAGAATAAAATGATAAGGGTTAGTTGCTCATCTACTTTTATTAGTTTGAACTATCACAGTTGGAAACTTTTTGATGCAATGAAAAATCTGTTCACGACTAATCTTTCAATTTTTGGAGAACAACGTTGAAAATACTTTAAATTTTTTGTCAGTTTTAAAATCTGAAAGTTCCAGAAAAATGAAATTGTATTTGAAATAAATTAAGATTGTTCTGCCTTTAAATTCAGAACCGCAAAATCCATTTAGTTTCTTATCGATTCGAAATCCCGGCATACGGTCTAAATCCAAAAATTAATAATAAACTTGAAAATAAGCTAATTTAAAACTTTCGACAAATTATTGAAATCTATTGGTGAAAGCCAATAATATAGCATATTTTGTACATTTATTTGATTTTAAACCCATTCTCGAGGCACATGCCCTAAAAATTTTTCTTTGTACAAAACCTCAGAGCTGAAACCCTCGGCAATTCAGCGGGGTGATTAGGTTATGGGACTGCATTGTTAAAATTTATTGTATCTTCAAATCTTTTCCAATAAAGTTTAACAATTATTGAAAAAAGTACTGAAACCAATGAATGGGATCGGATCAGAGCGGAAAACCCGATCTGATACATTTTTTTTGAGAAGACTACCGATCCGATCTAATTTGATATCGACTATAACTTTTACCGTATGATACGGAAGATTTATAATAATCGTTAAGTGTGGTATTTTTTATTGTTTTAATGACGAATCTTGCTCATTAAAAACACCCCAGGGGTGTCAGTGACACCGTGTCACCCCTTCAAATTCAGATTTTTATCAGATAATTTATCGAATCTAAAGCTGATGGCTAAAAAATTTCCCATAAAAATGTGCTTAATATTTGTTCATATGTACAGGATTAATTTGTGATACCTTCATTTCCCTATCTGCCGTTTGGCTAACTGATAGGGGTCCGTGAGAACTGTTTCACTAAACAAATTTGAGTTAATTTTATTTTTAGTGTAACTTTCGTTAATAATCTGATCTGGTTATATTTTGATGTCGAAAAATGGAAAAAATAGTCATTTTCGCTTTATTTTTTTCTAGTGCATTTATATTTTATTAAGGCAGTAATATCGCCACGGCTTCCTCAAAAAATCCGGCGTTAGTACGCTATTTATTCGATAATTTTTTGTCATGCATAAGATTTTAGAGTATAATGTTTGACATAACTTGTAAAATCTAAGAAAATGCTCAAGATAGAAATTTGATTAGATTTCAGTATTTTGAAAACCAGAATGAAACAGGCCGTATAAGAAAACTCCCTCATCTTCAGTAGTCTTTTGAAAATAAAGCATTAAATTATCGGAAAAAAGTAGTGTTAAACAGATGGACCTAATCGCCGCGAGAGATTTTTCCTTCAAGAGTCTAATCTTCAAACGATTGTCAAAATCAAGGTTTTGCAGCGTAGATTATTTCGACCGCCGAAATGACTCCGCCGCGACTGTGTATAATCTCATAATAGGGCCTAAGAAGATGAGCGTTTTACAATAATACTTCACCTCTTTAAAAATTGCTACCCTTATGGGGTTAATAATGATTCATTGTTGGCTTGAAAGTCGGCATGCTTCAAAATTCGATTATCCTCTCGACACGCTTCAGAGCTAGTTTTCATAAAAAATTTAATTCGAAGCTTCTAAAAAAAATTTATCAATTGTTGGCAATTTTATTTGAAGATAGTTTTTAGAGTGTTTAAGTTTTCAGGAGTGAGCCGAGTTAAGTACGTTTTTTAATACCGTATTGTTTATTAAATCCCTGGCACATTAATTTAAAGTTAGCCCGGAGATAGCTAGCTGCATACTTCTTTGGTTCATCTTTAACAACGATATTTTATTTGTCTACTAATACTATAATGTGCCTTATGAAGATAAAAAATAAAATACAGCAGCTCGATTTTGATAAAACAGAATTTTGCTCTTTCAATATTAATCAAAACGGAAATCATTTGAGTCATAAAAATCACAAAAGCATAGCCCACACTTTTTGGGATAAATTTGGGATCCTCCAATTTAGGCAATATTCAGTCGGACAGTCCGACTCGGACTCATTGAGACTTTTAGGCACTTTATCGAAAAGTTCTTCCCATGATCTCTGGTTGACTAATTTAAGTACGATTATAAAATTGATGATGTACTCCCTAATCAATAAAGTTCTTAATGTCAAGCTGATAAATAATATACTAAAATGATAAAATTCTGAGGATGGGAAACTTCATGGGAAATTCAGATTATGACAAAGATTTTATAATGGTAATTTTAATCGAAATAACTGTTGAAATTATTATACAGCTTTCTAGATGGTCACTTGTTATGTCTTCAATCGTTAATTAACCTCCATCTTTTAATCTTTTCCGATAAAAAACTTGGATGACAACTTATTAGAAATGAATCGATTAAGGTGGTTAAAAATGCACTACCAACCAAATCATCAGAACAACTATCCAAAATTTTCACGTTTTTCGTTTTTTTTTGAATTAACTATTTTTTTCAACATTAAAAATAACGTTTGCTTGGATTCAATCACTGAAACTTAAAAATCTCGAGTTGGCATAAGCTGATTTTCTCATCCGTGTTTTCAGGGCTTTTATTAGATCTATGGGTTAATATGAAAAACATACCAAAAAGTGAAAAATTACGTATTCCACCAAACACAATCAAATACAAATTCAAAAAAGTAGATTTGGGAAATCTGATTTTGAAATATGACGTCATTCATGACGCACTCAAAGTAATTTGTAATTAAAACTTCAAAAACCCACACAATTTCGGCGATATTGGCTCTTTCGGCGATACGAGCAGGAATTTAGCTAAAAATCGTGAAATTGCGTAGGGTTTTTACGGCGATATTAAGCCGGCAATTTATATGGATTAAGGGACCTTAGTTGGCAGATCGTGACTATTTTAATGATACAAACCATGTGGTATACAAACACCTCATCAAAATCCTGGATTGCAGAATTCATTGGTCAGATTTGGGCGGAACAACCAATCAAATGCTCGGATTCCGCATTTTTCAAATAGTCACGATCTGTCGATTAAGGGCCCTTAATCCATATATATAGGGATTATAGGGGGATATAGGGATCCATATATCTCTCTTGTACAGAGATTTCTGCTTGTTGTGTGCTACCTTTTGCCGAAACTTGGGCGGATTCCAGAATCTTACATAGGAAAAGATAGATTTTCCGACGACTAGTTTCCACAAAACGGTGGCTTATCGGATATTCTAGAGAAAATATAGTACTTACGTAATGAAAATCAAATTATGCAGAAGTTTGATCTACTAATTATACAACAGTAATGCCAAACTTGCTGTGATCGAAAGTCTTATCAAAAATGTGGCATACTGTAATACAGGGAGAGGGATATTGCCGATATCAATGATATTATATCATATTGGGCACTTTCGGCGATATGGGGACAGAAATAAAAATTTTCGTTAAAAACCTCAAACGCCCACACAATTTCGGCGGTATTCGCTCATTCGGCGATATTGACACTGGTACGAATTAAGCTAAAATCGTGAAACTGCTTAGGTTTTTTTCGGTGATATTGGCAAATTCGGGGATATTGGGCGGACGATATCGCGCACCCTGTAAATGATTTGAATACATTTAAGACCACATTTCTTAAATTCCATTTCCGCTTGAATAATTTCAGTACACTATTGATGGGTTAATCAATAAAATGGTTGCTCGAAGACTATTATAAATACCAAAAATAATTACATTTTCGATAAGTCCAATAAAATTGGAAACGATTGAGACGCAATTTATAATGATTAATCTGCTGTCGACGTTTCACGATTTAATGGTCATATCTGTCTAATTCAGAGGTTTTACATTTTCCGGTGTGTTCAATTAAAGAATAAATTGTCTAAAAATCGACTTTTCTGCCAAAATTTTTCTCGTGCACCTGAGAAAATTTTTATCTTTTAATTCCCGGGTTATCGACAATTACTGTGAAATTAAAATTATTTGATTTGCGAAAATTGTCTAATAATATCCGTTTAAAGCTGCCACCAACTGTACCGGATTAGATAAATACTTTAGCAATTTCAAGATTGCACAAATCAAAATTTTTTTACTTTGCCAGTAACTGTACGTCAAAATTTACGGTATAAAACCTCAGAATTATCTCGAGGTAAATTTCCAACAGATGACGCCAGAAAAAAACTAGGCTCTGGCCTAGCGCCTCTTGTGTTCAAAATTTCACTATCGATGCTTACACATTCGTGAGAAAGTCGACTACAGCAAAATGTTTTGGGGGTATTTTTGAAGCGATGCGGTGATTTTGAAATTGACCTTAGGAATATTTTACGATTTCATTATACAGTATAATTTATACTGTACTTGATATAGTTTTCAAGTGACGTCTTGTGAGCATTATGTATCAAATGGTGTATGAACTACAATGTACAAAAATATTTTGGCAATTTATTTATTTGAAGGTCAGATCGGGGTCGTGCTTATTGTACCCAAATTGGCCAAACGACTTTTTTGTCCTCAGTATAGATTGCCTAGGTGGGTACATAAAGCACGCTCGTGCTTAGTGTACCCAAATTGGTCTGAATTAAAAAATAATAATTAGGTCAATTTGGGTACAGATAGCACGGCCGTGCTAAGTGTACCCAAATGGGTACACTAGACACCGACTCGTTAGATTTACCAAACGACTAATTCTTGGAGCTGCTGGTATATTAATAATTCATTACACAAAACTTAAAAATTACGACCAATACCCCCATAATAACGCTAAATTTTCAACCTTTTATAAATTTTAGCAGATTTAACTAATGCTTTCAATGGCAAATATATTTTTATAAAAACGCATTTATATCCCCCTTACACACTATACGGAATATCCTGGCCCTGTATAGTAAACGTAGTGTATTTTTTAGTAGTAGGGCCGGGATATTCCGGATAGTAAATAAGATATTCCGGATCTAAATGCGTTTTTATCAAAATATTTAAAAACATTATCCTTATAATGATCACACATTCCGTTTGATGGCTTTTAGTGATAACCTGTCGCGAATGATAGGTCCTTATCTCTGTTTCGTTGTGTTCTCCAGCGTATCTTTTTGCACTTCGGAATCCAGGAAATGACCATTTGAAAACCACACCGAAAAGATTGGCGCCTCGATTACGTCCAAGAGTTTATCCTATTCAAGTCTTCAAGTACTTTATGGCTTAATGGGAAATACTTTAATTACCCAAATCCTAAATTTCAGTACTAATCCAGCTAAGCGAATTATTTCATTAAACATTTTAACCAGCATGTACAGTCCCCTGAGTGTTTTCCAAGAAAAAAGAACATAACATTTAACCCTACGAAATAACAATAATGTTCGAGAAGCTTTCCCTTATCCAATCATTTTGAAACACAGTTCGTAAAATAAATATTTTTTTTTCTCGAAATTATTCTCGAATCGAGAATATCAAAGATTGGGCTCCTTAGGCCTTTACTTTCGCGTTCGCGTTTGACCTGCGTTTGACCAATGAGAGCAACAAATTTTGCTCTCCGATAACAGCTTCGAAAATAAGTTCAAACACAAACGCGAAAGTAAAACCCTAGGGATTCCTTTTTTAGATATGACCTTTGCTTCGAATCGAAGCCTTCGATGTATGAAAGTTGAAATTAATCTTAGAGATGAAATACAGATTTAACTAAACTTTAGGCTGAATCGGTAGAATAATTTTTTTCACGCCCACACATTTACGCTTCATGACTAATTTCTGTCAGAATTCTAAAGTAAAAAGTATTTTTTAATACAATATAAATTCAGTGTAGTACTCAAAATATAAAATATACTATAAAATAAGTATATTGATTAGACCACACTTTTTACTGATTGAGAAATCCATAGGCCAAATTCTGCCAGCTTTTCCGGCAAAACTCTCGGGAAAAACCTATAAAATTAGCGATGTTTTTAGGTTTTGACGATCCGACAGCTATTTGAAGAACACGTTCATTTAGCGACATGATAAAATATCGCTGATTAGAAAATGAGAATAATGAGCTTTCATAATTCTGTGAGAAATCGAGATTCTGTGTGAATTTATACAGACCTTTGAGCCGCTGAATAATAAACAACCAAATTTGATATAATTTATATGTATCAAAAATGAAATGTGTGATTTCCCATAAATAATTTTATACAACGATTTTTTATACAGCTCATAATTTTGTAGTACGAATTATTTTTTGTTTAAGAAAATATATAAGACTAAAAAATCTGGGACTGTTTTGAAAAGGGGGAGATTCTTTTGCGCAACTTTTATATACAACTTGTATATTACAGAACCTCAGAGGACAGATCCTGCATATTTAAATAATAAAAACAACGCGGGATACTAGCACCCGATTAAAACCCTGGATTGCAGAAAAGGCCGATTTCATTGGTTAGATTTGGAAGGGATCAA
Organism: Oikopleura vanhoeffeni; assembly: GCA_004367855.1. Taxonomy (NCBI): domain Eukaryota; kingdom Metazoa; phylum Chordata; class Appendicularia; order Copelata; family Oikopleuridae; genus Oikopleura; species Oikopleura vanhoeffeni. The sequence goes on from SCLH01063183.1 coordinate 19,591, forward strand.
CCAATCAAATGATCAGATTCCGCATTTTTTCAAATATTCATGATCTGTCCTCTGACTCATTTTTATTCCATTTATAGAGTAAGTCCGTATTAGACAACATGTACAATGTGAGGACTAGTATGTAGGACTAGTATGTAGAACTAGTATGTGAGGACTAGTATGAGAAGACTAGTATGTACAATGTGAGGCAGTCAATACAAAGCTTCCACGATGATGAGTCCAGTTCGACTCCCGCAACTAGCTATTTTATCAGCTCAAAATTNACTTTTGCTGTGCAAACTTCGTGCAAACTTAATAAAAAATAGAACTTAAAATTTAAAAACTTTAATCTCTGTCCCTTTTCTATACTTAAGTTGCAAATGATGGAATCAAAAATATTTCGCGCGGCACGATAGTTCAATAAAGTGTACACAGTTGGACGAACCTCACTTGGTGTTTGAAGTAAAAATAAAAGAAATTCTCAAATGGTCAGAACATCATATCGAAAAGATCACTAAGGATTGACGATTTCTATTGCTTCTCCTGCTTATATCGCGCACCACACCGAAGTTCAATGTGCCTTACATGCTTACAACAAAAATTACTGTCCTTCATAATTATCATTTTTTGCAAATCTCAGAATAACCTGTTCTCACAACTATTAATTTTATAATTATTCTTATTTATTTTATACAAATTATTATAACAGTGCAGAATATTTTCCAAAAACACTTTTTAACTTTCTGCGTGACTTTACCAACATCGTACTTTCGTATTTATGCCAACTTTATGCCTTCCTTCTATAATGAGACTGGTTCACCTGAACTAAAAAACAGTTTAATTATGACCGGCAGCTACTTCCTGATGATCGTCTCTTAAAACCCTGATTTAATTCGATAAAAATCATGGGCAATACGGAGACGATTGTATTCTAGAATTTCCCTGGGTTGGCCTAAAACTAATCTGGGGTTTTTTCTAGATCTTCGGGTTGAGCTGCCAAATATGCAATTCTGTGTAAACTAACCTTTTTTGGTCACTTGGCAAACAGCTTGTGACTAATTGCAAATAATTGAATTGTACTTTGAAATCTTGAATAAAAGTTTTAAAATTATCGAAAAAAAAAGAGAATTATTTTGTGTCGAGCAGATTGCTAAATTAGCTGAAATAGTTAACGCAGTTTTTAGAGTGAGAATCGGGCCTCAGGTGCGCACAATTATGGAATAACCGAAACGTCAAATAAAACCATTTTTTAAAATGAACCTACATGTATAATAAATTGTAATTATGTATTTTTTTTTCCTAAATTTTGAAAAAAAAATACATAATAAAAATTATTTTCAATTTTTTTTTATGGATAATTATCATAATGTTCGAAAATTAAATTTTCAAACACTTGCCACAGAATGTATTTATACATAAACGAAATTATGTGTTGGAACATTCCCCACACAATGTGTTAATAGATAATGTCACCATTACACAAATCATATGGCGTTTTTGTGAAAAATATATTTAATTTTATTTTATTAATTTTAATTGATATATAGTTTGTCATAAATTGGCTTCTAAGTGGCTTTTTACGCTTAATTTTCAAGTCAGGTCAGCGATACTTATTATATTTAATACAATTACTATCGTTTAATTTATAAGTATCTGACGTTTTCCCAGCGTGGGAAAGTTCTCTCCTCTTTATAACTTAGGTCTAAAACCTTCTCTACCAAAAGATCAGAGGGATAATTTTAGTTGTTTATCACAAAACAGTAAATTTGAGAGATCAAGCGAATCAAAATAAAATTTAAGGCTCTCAGGGTTTTTCAAATCTGACCTTTTTCGTTATCGGTCGTGTAATTTTATGTAAAGGGAGCTGAAGATGAAAGGGTGTGCCGCCAAGGACATTTTTGCGTAATTTAAGTAGCTTGTTTTACCTTAATTAAATAGCTTGTCAAGGTTTTCAATGTATTTGAGGATCAAATGTTTTCTCTTTTGATTTGAACCGAAAAAAGTACAATATCCAGATTTCAGGATGAGAGCAAAGCCAATAAATTATGAGTTCTCAAAAAAATGAATATTACCTGTGTAGTGCTTAATCGTGACTTAAACGTGCCTTAAAAAATGGATGACTCCTTACCACTCAGCGGCGTTCTGTGGAACCGTATGGACTTTGAACATGATTTTCGACTCTTAATCATAGATGACTAACATGCTGACCAAACTGCCCATAAAATCTCTCCCCAATATCCTATTTAGACTTATAGTTCCATAAGCGACGTGTGAGCGTAAGAGAGTAAAGCGAGGGATATCTCGAGTTTACATTGCGTGACCTAATATATTGTGAACCAATTTTTGGTATTGTGATCAACAAATCGCGAATGCGTGATTTGCGATTGATGTGGCCAGTATGCGATGAGGCGAAATTTGTTACCTTGATTTCTTCGTGCTCGCCCTCTAGTCGCCCCCCAGGGGAAGCTTCGAAACCAAAGTTGAAAGCAGGGAAGGGCATTCGAGCAGATTTTTCTTGATCGGATCGGAAATTTCGGCCTTCAAAAATTTTGCTGACTGATCGGACCGAGCTGGAAAAAAAGTGGGATCGATCGGTGGCCGATTGGGAAATTGCTGTCGGATCGGACTAGCTCGGATTTTTAACATTGATTGAAAAAATGGCTACATACTGAAACAAGTGTGATTTGCCGGTTAGCTGGAGGGCTTATGGAACGTTATTAATTGTTAAAAGTGAAAATTGCATTTTTGGTAACGTTTTTTTTGGAGCTATAAAGGGATTTATGTTCGTATTTATCTTTAACAAAAAGCTCCAAATCGGCCGATGGCCCGCTAAATATAGATTTATGTTTAATATTTAAATTTATTAAGAAGTTTTTTAATTTTTATTAATTGTCAAATTTTTTGAGAAAAAATTCATATTTAAAAAAAAATTGTCCATATTTGAGAGAATTGTGGTAAATTTTATAAAATTGTCAATTATAAAAAATAAATTTGTCAATTATTTGAAGAAAACTTGTCAAACCTTAAAAAATAGCAAATTTTCAAAGAAGAATTCAAGAATGTTTCAAAAAATTAAGCATTTCCAAAAATCAAATTGCAAGTTTTTGTTTCCAATTAAAAGGTTTTAAAAAATTTATAGAAAATTCAAATTTTAAAATGACATTTATAAAATTTGTTTTTTTTTAGATGTTCACAATTTTTGTGAATTGAGATAGTTTTATTTAAAATTTTTCTTCAAAATTCGACTATCTCGGGAAAATTTTAACAATTTTCTTGAAAGTTTGATAATGTTTATTCAAAGTAAAAAAATTTTACATATTTGCGAATTTAAAATTCAACTTTAAACTTTCATTGAAATTTTTTTAACATTCTTATTACTTTCTCCGGAGCCTCACAAAAAAATGAGTTGGAAATTGATGAGTAGTACGAACTGCGTGTCTTTGTTTAAGAAAGCTTTTTAACAAGCGTTAGCGCGGCGTAAGGTGGGATTGTATCAGATTACTGTTAAGTGTTCAAAAATTACCGCGAAGGTTGATTCTGTCATTCAAATGTTTTTGGAATATCACCTCTTTCTAGTTTGCGGGAATTGACCTTGGAAAAAGGCTTAAATCACATTACCCCACTCCCTAAGGAAGTTGCCAGTACTATTCAAGGCTATCTGATACCTCAAACATACGCTCAGAAAAATGTTTTTAGTACGGCGTCCCTAAAAAGCACTGTAAAAGCACACTCCATCTTATTTCACTCACCTTTTTCTTGTTATTTGGCAATTCAATTCAAATATGAATGCGCATTCTCGAGCGAAGCTTTTTTTGAAAATTTGGCCCCTAGTGCGGGTCAAAACTGACTATTTATGGGAGCCTTCACGCAAAAGCCTACTCCTCCTTGAAAATCGAGAGCTTCCCCTAGAGGGCGGCGACTGTGCGCGAGCACGGGATAACGAGGTAAAATTGCCTCATTCGTTCCTCGCCTCAATTCGCTCAAATCTCGCCATTCCGATTTTTGTTCACAATACGCAATATTTAAGCCCAATTATATTCGTCACAATAGATATATCGAGATTATTCTGATCGAAGGTCAAGACAACGCAAATGGAAGGGCCAGGTGGATCCTATCTTAGATATAGTTATATACCATCTATATAATATACATGTACTGCATTTTTTTTAAACAATAGGAATCCCTTTCTAATCAAGAATCTGAAATGATCTTAGAACCACTGTTTCGACTTCGAAATAAAAATTATCGTTGATTGCAAGTATTCGTCGTCTATAAGATTTATCGGTCATAACCGCCCCCACTTTTAACTTAATGCGTGCAGTATATCTATATTAAATCGGATTAAAGTCACAATTTTTTGATTCGAATTGGTAAATTTAATGACGGTCGATGACTATGCTGTTTCCTAAATTCTTTCGTGTATTTCTCGGTTCATTAGTTTTCATTCTCTCTAAAATTAACATTAAAATCTCTAATTTTGGAATTTTGAAATTATTATTTGAAAAGGTCGTACATCGATATTATTCAGATATATTTTCGGATTAATATTTGGCATCCCCCACAGTTTTTATTCCAACCGAAATTATTTTTTTGTAAACAATGACCAAGTTTTCGTTATCAGCGGACAATATATAGCGTTGTTTAGATAGATTATTATTGAATCAGTCTCCATCGTTATATTCTCGATTTTTGCATTAAGGGGTGCCATAAGTTCCTGCAGAGTTGTACATTTTTTCAGAGGCGATAAATGATAAGAAAAAAAAATTTTTGTTGAAATTTATGTTTTTTTTTTTTATCTTCAATAAAAGTGTTCTTTCTTGCACACGTTTATTATTTTTAATTTCTTAACATACTTAATTATCTTTGGAATAATATTAAAAAAACCAACTTTCACCGGTACAGTCCATTTCCAACTAAACTCGACTACAGATTTTTTTTTTTTTTAAAGACGATTTAATAACTTCAACATTGTCGGGTGTTATGCGCTAAAAAGTCTCTGTTTTTATGTTGCTTAGTTAAAAATTTCCTTGATATGAAAGTTTTTTTCCCATGAATAATGGTTTAATAAATGGCAAAAAGTAGAAGAAAAACAACTTTGATAATGATTCGATGCGTTTGATTCAAAATTCTGCATCGATAACTAAAAAAAAAAATAAAAAAAAAAAAAAAAAAACGATTGCTTATATAAGAAATCTAAAAAAACTAAAAAATGAAAAAACAAAAAAAAAATCCCCACCATTTTATTTGGAATTTTTGACAAGCATTAAACTTTTTAATATATTAGTGCCAAATGGCACTTATCGAGCTGTACCACCGGTGTTTTAAAAATTCATCGATAGTTTAGAAATGAAAATTCGCCGCGACAACTCATTAGTGTGACATACGTATTTTATAGATACCAAAACATTTATATGTGATTATGCTGATTTTTTTTGGAGACGTTTCAAAAAAAAACCACTAATAAAAATTTTGGACTTGATTTGCGGAAATTCTCTCTATTTTTCTAAAAAGGTCGACAAAAAATGCACAAATAAACATATTTATGATTTTTCAAACAGCAGTCAGATAATATTGTAGGACATGGCATGAAAAAGTTTAAAGTGGCTATTTTTTTTAGTTTTTATTAAGATTTCAAAAAAAATCGAAATTTGCAAATGCGGGAAAAATAAGTTATTTTTTGAAAATTTCCCCCGAATTGTCAAAAAAAGCTGAAAACATAGATTGCCTAGTAGCTGGGAGCGTTTTTTTTTGAAACAATTCCCAAGTATTCAAAGATACAAATCCCGAGCCCAAATTCCTTTCCCAAATGGTGACAAAATATTTTATGAAGCTAAAACATATTTAAATCGTTTTCAGCTAACTATAATAAGCATAAAAAAACATATACTGACTTTATTTTCGTAAGTTATAATGACTCCAGTCTGCAGGTTTATGGGCCCCCTTAAATCTTATTTCTCATTTATACGGTCACGTGATAGTTTTTGTCTAAAGATTAATACTAACATGGATTTGAAGATATTCGATATTTTTTTTCAAAAATGATAAATTGGTTTTCAATTTTTAGTGTAATGATCTCTTAAAATAATTTGTGATCAGTTTGTAAGCTTAATAGATTAAATTGATGTTCAATTTTAGTGTAATAAATCCCTAAATAATTTTGATCAGTTTGTAAACTCAATAATTAGAATGGTGTTCAATTTAAGTGTTATAATCCCTTAAAAAAATTTGCTGATCAGTTCTGTTAAGCTTAACAGATAAATTGGTGTTCAATTTTAATGTATATATTTCCTTAATTAAGATAAATTTGTCTGTAGTTGGTGCCCTCTCTCCT
>SCLH01063185.1:0-25168 GCA_004367855.1 Oikopleura vanhoeffeni
GCATTTCTAGAAGTCATAACTTTCGAAATTCTGATTACATAAGAATGCGTAGGCGAGAGAGAAGGTGAGATCAAATCTTTATTATCACGAGAAATAAGTTTTCCTCAAAAATTAAGGATGTGGGGCACGATAATTGAGATTTCTCAGAAAACTTTTTTGATTGCCCCATTTTGTAGAGCATTTTCCACTGAGTTTTTTAAAGCCTAGGATTTTTCCTGAATTTTTATTTTTTTCAATAAAAAAGTAAGTTTGAGATTTTTGAAGATTTTTTGAAGAATTTGAAGTGAAAGGTACAATTTGATCTAGAATTATTTGTCACCTTTCAAAATAGAATGTAGACACTTAACTCGAAATACTGCCAAAAAACGTTAAATTTCAATTTTTTTTTTTTTTTAATTTCAAAAAAGTTTCAGAATTTTCAACAAAAACTAGAAATTAAGAAGTCGTTCCTGCGCTGAGACTGGAGAGGAAAATTGGAAAAGGCGACGTTTACTATTCAGCTTTGCGGTGAATTTGCAGCACAATTAAAAAAATCTACATATTTTCAAGGAGGAGTAGGCTTTTGCTGAGGCTGCCAAATACGTGTTTTGGACACTGAGGCAAAGATTTTCAAAAAGGCGACGTTTGTTGATGAGTATTTATCTACATCTCTTAAATTGCAAATATCAATAAAAAGTGGATTGAGAGATGAATGAGGAGTAGGCTTTTAGTGCTTTTAGGACGCTACTAAAAACCATTTTTTGAGCGTAGGTTGCGGTATTGCAGATGCTCTGACATAGTACTGGCACCTCCTTAAGAGTTGCACTCGTATTTGGAAAAAATAATTATTTCTGAAGCCAGGTTTCTCTAGAAACTTCACTTGAAAATGTGTAAAAAGAGCCAATTATCGTGCCCACATCCTAAAAGAGTGCAGTTTTTACTAAATTTTGTAGACAACATATACATCGTATTTTTTGACAGAGCGATAGAAAACTTACTTGATATTTATATGAGCGTAATTGCACATATACAATTTAGGTTGAATTTGCATACTTTATTATTGGCACTTTCGTGTGTAACTGGAGGAATTTCGCACTTTATGTTTTCTATCCTCATTACAGATGCCGTTTAAATTCGTTTAATTTTTTTCGTTTATTTTTATATTGTTTAGCAAATTGGCTGAATTTATTATAAGCTATTGGAAAAATGTATGTTGATAATGAACTTTGCTAATATGGCTCGATTTATAATTGGTAGGGCGACGCGTCGGCATAAATCGAGTCGTTGGATTCATGTCTAAAGTCTACGATTTAAAGGCCTACTACTAGTAGGCTACTATTATATTTGTTTATAAGGATCATTTGTCTCATTTGTTTCAAAATTGTCTCAGAATTTTTTTTTCTCGAACCCGACAAAAATTATAGTTGTTAATATCAGGTTTGCAGTAAGCCAAAAAATTGATGTTTTATATCTTTCTCGGAGTAAAATATTTTTTAAAAATGATATGATTTTGATGTCAATTCGAGCGAAATTTCGAACAAAAAAGTAAATTTGATAATATTTTTTAATGAAAATTGGTCGAGAAAATCGACAAAAAATATTAAAAAAAACGCAAAATTTGATTGCGAACAAGAATATCAGCATTTTTTTGAAACAAAATTCTCTTATATTTTCAAAATATTTTCGAATTTTGGCCTTCTACAGCTAACCCTTTATATCTGACGATACAGAAAAGTTAAAATTTGGTCGATTTTATTAATTGGTTCATCTTGAAGAGAATTTTTTTGGCTATTTTAAGACCCAGAAGTTTTTGTTTTGTTTTTGAAATTTTTGCAAAAATTTTTTTTGGAGGTCCAATTTTTATGATTTCAATAAATCAGTTCTAACAGACAAAAATAAACAGCTAGTTCTGCTTCATAAAATCTCTTGGAATAAAGTTTTACATTTGTCGAAAAAAAAGTTCGATAACCACAAATTACCGGTTAATTTCATGGTCTTTCGAAAACAAAAACAAATCCCTAATAATTTTAATGTCTTAAAATGATTATGAAAAATTCTCTTGAAGATCAGCCAAATTGGCTGAGCCAATAAATATGATGCTTATTTTTGAGCTTTAGAATTCCTTTATCTCAATTTATATTAAAGTTTTCAAAGGGCATTTTAAAGTTCTAAAAATTATTGAACACAGGGTTTGCGTAGAAAAATAGTCCATATATATACCCCATGGAGTTAAATCGGCTTTTAAGAAACGAACGAAAAAGCGTAAACGTGAACCGCTAAATGATACTTTTAAAACAATTGCCACAAAACCAACGAACAAAACGCCAAAAAAGAATGCAGTAGAACTTCTCGAGAGAACCCCGATGCAACCGAAAAAATTACGCTATGGCACGTCATCGACAGAAATCAATATTGAAAATAATAAATTTGACAGAAAACAGCAGATAGCTAAAGTTACCTTGAAAAACCAAGCCAATCCAGAATTCTGCCCATTTGCAGCGATATTAAACATTCCAGACATTGACCATAAATATTCCGCTTAAATTTATTGACAGTGATCAACTCGCCAAAATAACTCTAGAACAGATATGACGATTTAAAGATTAATTTTTCGCAAGATTTTGTACACTATAAAACCCCGACGTGGATTCCTGCCGTGCACCTTTTCTACTTCATGGCCATTTACAGATATTTAATAAACAAAAACAAGTATGAATTTACGAAAGCTCTCTTCAGATATCCAAATTAACAATTTTAAATACGATTAAGGAGGTAGCCCTCGTGAGTTGAGGCTAAAACTTTTTGATAATTTTGAAAGTATAGCATCTTGATTTTAACTCGTAGACTCGATTTTAGCCAACTAGTTCGCCGCACACCATTAGAATCGCAATTTTACGCGCTTAATTTAATGACAAAGATCGTTTATAATGTTATCGAGTACAACTTTGAACCAAATGACGTTTGTCGTTTTTTTTAAATTTTTACTGTTTACAGTACTTATTTTTGCGAAAAAATTTTAATCACAAATTAAACCTTTTCATCGTGATCAGAATAAAATTCTAAGACATGTTTTTTCCTTGACATCATAGCCCGAAATGATCACGTGACCGATATTAAAGGATAAGGTTGTTTAAGTAGTACCTGTTTTTTTTCCAAAAATGCTTAAAATCAATTTTTGAAAAAAGTGAAGTGTTCATTAGAGGTTTTTAAGACTGTTTTCCATCACCACAAAGCTCAAAAGCGATCACGTGACCCTTCAAATTAGGAAATAAGGTTTTGGTGAAAGTAACAAATAGTGATCAAGTTACGCCGCAATTTTTTTTGGGCCAATAACACCTAATTTAAGAGTTTTGGAACATAATAAATTTTCAACACGTCACGTGATCTTATTTTTCAAGAAATAAGGATTCATTTATGACATATTTAAACCTATTTTTGGATTATTTCGTCACGTGATTTTATTCAGACTTTCATGTAATGAGAAAAACGTCTTAAAAACGTTTGAAGTTGACCCCTCGAATTTTTGACGTAATTTGAGTACTTTTCAATTACCTGTATATTGTACTACTATCAGCGGTGTAAGCTGTTTTTTCCTTCTTTGTGTTTCAACTGGTACGATCTTGATTTTTCCGCGTTTTGATTGGTTGAATCTGAGAACTCTTCTGACAACCCATCAAAACGCGGGAAATCAAGTGTAACCAGTTTGGAAAAAAGAACGGAAAACCTTACACGCGCTGTATTTTGTTTTCAAAAGTATCAAATCATGCGGAACCCCTTAAAATGAATCGTACGAATTTCGTAAGCTTTAAAATGCATTACAGTCTCCTGCCCGGTTTAAATAGAGGCATTTCTTAAAGTCACCCTTTGGAAAAAATGATTACACTGAGACGCCTACGCATGAAAGGATATCAATGATTCACAAACATAATATTTCTTTCAGCACAATTTGAAGGACTTACTAGAGAATTTTTGTAATAAGAACTTTAATTATGTTGAGACAGGACGATAGAAAATTTTTGAAGTTTTATATTGATGGTAATTGCAATATAAATTAAGGTTTATTTCATCTCATTATTGCACTTGAGTGACAACAAAAGTAGAATTTCGCACTGTTTATCTTTTCTTATGTCTCATTAATTGCGTTTTAATTCGTTTAAATTGTATCAGTTGTTTTTTTTATTGTATAGGGCAAATTTGGCTGAATATTATTGCTTAAGCTATTGAAAAGATGAATGTTGATAATGGAAACTTTGCTAATATTGGCCGATTAAAAGTGAGGCACTTAGTTCGGCTAAATCGATGCTCTTGGTAAAGATTCATGTCTAAAGGTCTACGGAGTTTAAGCATTTTAATTAAAATTTATGGATTTTCAGGAATAAGAACAGTTTTTGATGGAAAACACGCAAATTAGGTTTCGATAGTAACACAGCTCTCCGGCGGAACTCTTAGCTTTCGATTTATATTGATTTCAATTTGTTACTTGTGGAAATCCATGGGAGGAAGTAGGCTTTTTTGCGTTGAGACCCCTTAACCCCTGTGAGCACAGAAAAAAAGTTTCGCCAAGGCCACCAGAGCCTATATCTAATCGGTTCTACTTCGATGTTCGATTACAGAAAGCCCAAGGTCAGTTGGAGTTTTCATTTTTTGCATAAAGGGAAGTTGACAGGTTTATTTTTAATCCGACATTTTAAATTCTAGAATTTTGATTTTTTAGTTCTCAAAAATTTAGTGACAAAAGCAAGTATAAGCATATCACGTGATACCAAGCTCACAGTTGGTCTTCACAAATTATTTTTCTTTCGGAATCGTGCACAACGGACTGGGGCTACGTCATCGTTTTGGTCGATTTGATCTATATGATGAGTCAAAGTTTATTTTTAAATAGGTTTAAATTTTGATGAAAAATTCATAATAAAATGCTACTTTTCCTATCCCTTATCACTTTTTGGTTAGAATGCGTAGCCACAACGTTAAATCACACGTTAAAAGGAGTAGTGGTACGCATTCTAACCAAATAAAGGGATATAGGGATATTAAAAGCAGGAATTGCACTTCTGATATTATTTCCAGGTCGATATTTTCGAAAGTAGGGTAAAAGAGCGGCTTGTTGAAACAGTCTCAGAAAGTTGGCTTACGTCAATCGTGATATTTTGAAGTTTCAGTGGTTAAAGTTAAGGGGGTAGCAGAGCGATGTGGGAGATTGGAGTCAATTTAACTACGGAAAGAATTAGGTTGGTTTACTTTTTTTACCTTTTCAAATCAAATTTATTTTTGACTTGTTGGGTTTTATACATTATTTTCAGAATGCACCAAGTATAGAAACTCTTTTCACAAAAACTTTTTCCGCAAAATACAATAACAACGGCTGCAAGTATTTGCGAAATTGTTTTATTTTTTGTGTTATTTCGTTAGGTGAACCAAATATAATGTGTATTCAGCTCATTGAAATCATTTTTTTAATCTATTTAGGAAGTTTGAGTTCGAACTTTATTTTTGATCGTAAATTCTTCAAAAAATTCAAACATTATAAATTTTTACGCATTTTTTCGTCAAAATTTATTCTGATTGTTGGTTTTTGAATCTTGTGAATAAAACGCACAAAACATAGTCACCTTTAAACTTTTTTCATGATGTCTACATATTTTACTGACGCTGTTTTGAAAAATCATAAATTTTTATTTGTCATTTTTTTGTCGACTTTCTATAGGAATATTATGAGAAATTTTCCGCAAATCAAGTCCAAAAATTTTAATTAGTATGTTTTTTTAAATCTATGTAAAAAATCAGGCCGAATCACTTGTGAAATTTTTTGGTATCTATTTGGTTTCCGTATTTCAACCGATGGAAGGGTCAAGCGAATATCGTTTCTGAACTACTGATGAAATTTACAACACTTGCTTGTGACACCGGTTTGTGCCATTTGGCACGCATTTATAAAATTTTTGCAAAATAACCCAATAAATTTCGGGTGTAATAGGCGTCAATTATTTTGAAAGTCAACAATTTTTATATTTAAACGCCAATCGAAGGTCAATTTTTATTTCCTAAAAAGCTGTTTTTCGTCTTTTTCAGGAAAAAAAATTTCATATTAAAATTTTTTCATGTGGATAATGATTCACCCACTAATTAGCGCATTACACCTGAAATGTCTTAGAAGTTTAAATATCGTCTTCAAAAAATTCTTACATCGGGGTCAAGTTGGAAATGGAGTTCCAATGAAAAGTGGTTTTTGATATTTTTAGATACTTAGTTATGTTGAGAAATTAAAAATATAAACGTTTGCAAGAATGAAACACTTTTATTGAGATAAAAAAAAATTTTCACATTTTTATTTTTTTTTTTTCCTTTCATAAATCCCTTCGAAAAAAATGTTACCAATCTGTGCACATCGCTTGCTACCCCCTTAAGCAAACGTTATTTTTCTTTACAATTTGAAAAAAATTCTTAAGAAAAAATGCAAAAATTTCGAAATGTTTTCTGCTGATTTTGGTCGTCAGTACCTTTTCAAACCATCCCAATAATTTTGGAGCATTTTCAATGTTCCTAAGGCCATTCTACAAATCAGAGTCCTCCACCACCCTCTTAAATAAGCTCATAAAATAAGTTTTTTCTTGGCTTGTTTACAAATTTTTGAAAACGATAGTAACAGACTGTGTTCGTATTTTTTGGTGATAAAATCGACAAATTTATTTTTCCTATCTTTCAAACCTCACGGAGAGGTAGGCTTTTTATAGCACAAAATTACCCACTTCTATTTGCAGCTCGTCCTGATTGGTCGAGCCATCGATGATCTTTAATTATAATTTAACACTATTGGGTTCTAGGATGGCGTAGTTTTCAAGATATTAACCCTCAAAAACACAAGATTCGTACTTTTTAATCATCAAAACCAGATCTTTTTTTCATGATGTGTGGTCATTTTGAGAATCTTAAGATCTTAATGAGATGAGTCGTTTCCGAAATCCAGAATTGACGGTTTTGGAGTTCACACTGTGGACACGCTATTTACTACTGATAGCTCTTTGTTGGGAAAAATATGATTTCTGGAGGGCCTACGGGGACTTTGGAACATTCGAATATTTGATTTATAACACAGGGTTGTAAAGGGGATCATCCCCGGCCCGGATTTTCTATCCCCATTTTGTTTGCTTAAACCTTTACGTGGAAAGAGATGAAAAACACACGCAAAAGTCATCCTTTTTAAAAACCCTGTTTTATTAAGATGATTATCTATTGTGAACACTAAAATATTATAGCTGTTTCTTGCATTACAAAAGTTAATTTTATTTTAAAAACACAGTTTATCTCATGAAAAGTGTCAGGACGTTTGGAAAACATGTATCATTTTTAAATTTTTGTCAGGACGTTTGTTGTCCAGAAAATTCTATTTATTTTGACCAAAGAATCACCAAAAAACCATGTTTCTGTGATTTTTCAAAGAGGCATATAAAAAATTAGTGTGGTCATTTACCCGAAAAGTTAAAATGTCCATATTAAAGAGTGGTTTTTTGCTGATTTGAAACAAATAATTAAACAAAATTGAAAAAAATAAGGCATTTTTTTACATTATAACATTATGTTCGGAACTTTTTTCAAAATTCCCTCTAAATTTGACGATTCGAAAAGTTAAATTCGAACTCAAAATTTTCTAAAACGCAAAGAAATGAATTCCAAGATTTAATTTATTTTATAAATTAATACCGTTGGATGTCACTAGAGCATAGATATAAATTAATAAATGATTTCAGGTCTTTTTATTTTTACCATTCACTACTTTATTTTAAAGTGAACATAAAAATAAAAAAACTCTGAAATCATTTATTTTTTCATAGAGTTTTAAAATTTATATTTTTTTCTTACAAAAAATCACTTAAAAATGAGAGTACTAGTAAGAGAAGAAATACCAATAATAAAATACTCTTCTGAGATAACTGCTGAACCTCCTGATAAAATTTTTGAGATTGCAGTCCCTCTAATTCAGGATGATTGCATTTTTAATGCAATAGCCAATGATTTAGAGCTGACTGATGATCAAAGGTAATTCCCGGAAAAATATACTAAGCTAAGTCTTTAAATATTTTTCAGGAATCTGGAGTATTTGGCTGTTTTCTTGGCAAGACGAATAAAATACAACCAAAACTGGACCATCAAACCTATAAATAAAGATTTGAATTTGGTGCAATGCAACGAGAAAAAAACTGTAGAAAAATTACGTTTCCCTTCTCTTTTAAATGAAAAATTATTTACTAATAATTTTATTCAAAAATTCACATATTCTGAATTTGAAATTTCATTTAAACACAAAATTGATGATGATTTTTTAAACCCAGAAAAATCAATTCTCGATATGTGGATTTTCGAATCAATACCTTATCAAAATGAACCTATCCCGAATAATGAAAAACATCACATACCCTGTTTTTCAGCAACAAATTTTAGTTCAGGGAGAGCTTCTGCGATGAAATCACATATTATCCCGTTAATTAAAAAACACGAGGATTTGCTATTTAACCCAAAATTAGCTTATAATGTAATAAATCAAAATTACAGATTCGAAAATGATTTCGATGAACAAAAAATATCTAAATCATATTTTTTGAAAAATCAACAAATTTTATGGAAAATAAATTTAGACAAATCTTTTACTCCTTGGGTTAGAAATTCCGAAATTAGGGATAATAAGTGTCATTTTAAAGGACCCTGGACTAACGCGCATAATTTAACTCTCAGAAGCAAAACTATTATTCATAGTAAAGATGTCGACGTTAATATAATAGATTTATTAGAATGCAAAGCGGTGACTGTGTTGGGCGTACACACTGACAAAAAAGTTTTAAATTACTGTCAGTGTATAAGCCCACTTCATATTGTAGAAGAATTTCGATTTGATCCAATTTTAAAAAGTAATAAATTAAGATTAAGAATTTGCCTTGATCAAAATATCCTAAATTCGGCTACAAAAGTTATAAGTTTTCCATTAATAACAGGAGAAGAATTATCTCAATCACTAACAGCTTTTGATACAGCCATTAGTATCGATAATAAAAAAAGCTATTATCTAGCTTTTTTAGGCCCTTATACACTCCCGTACCTTGCATTTCGATGGAAAAATCTCATTTGCTCTTTTACAGTTGCAGTTTTCGGACTAGTAAATAGTCCGAGCATAAATGAGATTTTTCAGCAATTATTTGCATTTGAAATTAAAGATATTTTGACAAATTTCAAGTTAAAAGACTTTTTAGAAGGGCATCTATCCTGGATAGACGATCAAATTATACTGTCAAAAAGGGGTACAATGCAAAAATTTAACCTTAATTTGAATGACTTCCACCCCTTAATTGCGTTAATTTGTAATTTACTTATTAAGCTAGGAATAACCTTAAATATCCAAAAAAGCGTTTTGAATCCCATGATTAATATTGAATATTTAGGCCTAGAATACAATTTGCAAACGGATAACATTTATTTTCGAGTAAAACAAAAATGTATAATTGATTATAAAATACAATTAATTAAAATGTTTTGTAAAGGCAATAAAATTTTCGCTGAAAAAATATTAAATTACGTCATAGATAGAAAATTTCCAATTTGGGAAATGTTAAATGAAAAAGAAAAAAATTCAATTTTTGACGCAAATATTACTCACAAAAATATTCAACAAGTCATGGGAAAAATTGTATGGATTAATAAAAAATTCAAATTGGATATAGAGATTATTCCTATTGATTTAATATATAAATATCCGATCTTATCAAAAAATAAATTTTTGTATAAAACCATGATAAGAACCCTTTTTGACATCTTACCGGATATCAAATTTATTATCGAGAAAAACCAGTCACCGCTTTCAAAAGAATATTTCTTCAAAATATATTCTAAAGATTTTATTGAAATAAAGCCAACGATAAGCACTGATAATAAAACGTTAGACGTAACTAATATATTTCATCTCGAAGATTCGTCAAAAATAACCCCTATGAATAATTCTATAAAAATTCAAAACATGGAAAAATTCGAAAATTTAATTGAAATAATAAAAAATCGAATCTCGGAAATAGATTCATTAGATGAAAAATATATTAATCCTAGATTCTATGACCCGAAAAATTTTGCGAAAATAATTAAAATTACAGTGATACATCAAGAATTCAAAAGTTACTTTAATTTTAATAAGAACGACTTAAAGTTGTTAAAAATAATTGCGTCATTTAAAACGCATTTATACAATAAACTTAAAATAATCGTAAATCTTCAATTTACCTCTAAAAAATCTCCTAAAGCACTGCCAAGCCATCCAATTCCTAACGCTTCTTTCTTCTTGTCAAAAAACATTGATCCTAAAAAAACATTCGTTTTATTTGGCGACGAAAATAAGATGGAGAATTGCCCAGATTTTTTATGCTTTCATAAAAAACATTTCTCTAAATATGCTTTTTCATATAACCTTCAAAAATTCGAATTTTGGAAATTAATGAAAAATAAAAACATTGAAATATTGATCATAAACGATCTAACTTATAAATATAGGGACTTTGTATTTAATATTTTAGAAGGGAAAGATAATAAAATAGAAGTTTTATTAACTTTTATGACGAGAAACAATTTTAGATGGTGCCAGGCAATGTTACACAAATTTAACCCAAAACATTTTAAAATCGACAACAAAAATTGGAATCATTATGATAAAAAAATCACCAAAACAATTTTCTATACTGGCTTATGCTTTCGATAAGAATCCGACAAAAATTATGAGTAATTTCTTATCTATTTATTGAAAATCAAGAGAAGAGTTGTCATGTGCCAAGAGGTGTCAAATCCTAAAAATACTAGTGGCCAAATATTAAAGTCTGACATATTTTTTTAATATTCTACCAGTAACAAATTTTTTGGCTTCCGGAACGCTAAAAATCAAGAAAATCAATAAAATAAACAAAATTATAAAGTGTAAAATTTTCAATGTTTTTCAAAACAATTCCAAAATAAATTCGAAATTTTCAACCATTTCTTGATAACAACGTTTCGGAGGCGAAAAATCCTTTTTATTCAGAGAAATGAATGAATCTTCATGAAATCAAGTATATAAGAGAAAAAACAACTGTTTTTCAAAAAAACATTTTTTCGAAAATTTTCAAAATTCAAAAACATTTTGTGATATTTTATTTTATTTCAGCGATCAAAAATGTCGGCAAATCTTATTATTCCAACACATGAGGGAATGCCATTAGATGAAGTTAGAATCATAGTTGCCGACGGAAATCATTATTTACCCCATAAGGATTTGAAATTAAAATATCCTCCTTTTTTAGAGGATGATCTTTTCTTAGATCATCCTAACGTTCACAATAGAACTCAAAAAGGAGAGTATTATCCGAGAAATCGATTATATAACGGGGCGGTTAATTATGATTCTAACTACACTGATGGTCTTGCAGATTGTAGAAAAAAAGATTTGCTCGAAAATGCGGTGTTACCGTCAGTTAAAATTGATCCGAAGATCACTGAAAAATTGGCCACAAAAAAGATCACATCGACAAAATTAAATGAGTATCCAAAAAACTTCATGACACCTCGACCAGGACAATTCTCCTCTTGGAAATCAAATAGAGATTCAAATTTGGTATTAGAAACAATTTTTCAAGCAACAAATGTTAATCGGGGCCGAACAAATATCTCATTTAACCCAGAAATTACGTTAGGTAAATTGCTCATAATTTTGTGTCGGATTCTTGAAAAAACCTTTTTGGAATTTCACTAGTTAAATAAAAAACTAATAATATTTATTTTTCAAAAAAATATTATTGTTCAAATAAGGAATTTCAAAAGTCAAAATATTTAGTCTCAGAGAAAATTGAGAGTTCCGTTGTTTTATTTTTTATCAAAAAAAGCGATTTCGTAAAAATTAAAATAAATAATTAAATTTATTTTGCGTTTGTGATTTAATAGGAAATAAATTACCTCTTGTTTATATAAATAGCAATCGTGTAAAGTTCATAAAAGCTCAATCCAAATAAACCAAAACTCATTTTGCTAAAAATAAGAATGTTTAAGAAAGTTCTAGATTTCAAAATGAAAAAGCTTTTTTGAAAGAATACAAGTTGAAAAATTTTTTCTCTTTTTATAAAGAGATTTCATTTTTCGCAAATAAGTATCTTTTGGAAAAATAAGTGCTTAGCAAGTATGTTTCGTTCAAAATTTGATTTTTTAAAAAAATTATTTCCTACTTATTGTAATGTGACATTTAACAAATTCTGTATGCAGTTTTTTCGAGACATAAAATTATTATATTTTTTCAATCAAAATTTACTTTTATGAGACGTTTCGGCTAAACAAATTCATTCACGTAATACAAAAATTTTTTAAATCGTTGATAATTCTTAAAGTGACCAAATGCTTTAAAATCAAACCATTAAAATCATGCATAAAGTAAAAATATATTTATTTTCAGCCATGGACATCATCGATAAGGGATTTTTTATGGAAAATTGCCAAGAATTAAACGAAATTTACACGATGGCGTTTTTCAGAATTATCAAGGAAGTCCGGTTCCCACAATTAAAAATATTTTTTAATGACGCAAAGGGGGATTTGGTGTGTATCAGTGACGTGACCGTATATCTTTTTCTCGCTTTCAATTCCGTTGAAAAAATCAATGAAGGGTACCTGATGGCCGAAGAATGTGAAAACGTAATTTCTTCCATTATCTGCCATCTGTCATGGTTATATGCACGTGACCTCGCGACCCGCTCACACCAGGCGTCAGGTGCAAAAAATGTGAAACAATATGTGGATGACTATAATCCTTCGATGAGAAATTATAAACCGACCATAGCAAACCACTTCCCGAATTCGGTAAATTCTAAAAATTCTATATTAATTTGGGGATACTTCATTTTGTCATAATTTATAAATTGCTTTTTGCGTTATACATATAGCAGTAAGTAAAACGAATAGCACGCCTACGTTTTTCTACAAATTCGTAACTTTTTTCTTACATAAAACACGCCTATGCGTTTTTTTGTCAGTCGCATTAGTTTAGTTTGGACTGAGTAATACAAAAAAGTTGAAAAACTTAATAATTTATCAAAAAGAAAAATATTTTATTTTTGTGATACAATACAAAAAATGTTTATGGCTCCAAAAAAATAGCTTTTGCAAAAAATGGTTAAAAATTTTTTTGAAACTAAAAACGACAGATAATTTGATAACGAAGAAAAAAAGTTAAAAAGTACCACAAAAATATTACGATTTTTTACGGTTATAAATAAATCTAATCTGAAGGTTCTTTTAAGATAAAATTATTCAAAATAATGAAATATTTTGAATTGACAAATTTTTTAGCAAACAAATCCACTTCCGCTCATTCTGGAAGTACAAAATGGAGTTGCAAAAGCGTTAAATGAAGCATTTCGCCATCATTGGAAAAACTGCCTTCAACATCCAGCTAATCGCCGTACGGCTATGTCAATTAATAATTTAATTCTGGGTTTATCTAATGAAAAAGGGGGTATAAATTGGGCGGACGATTTAGAAATTATTAATCATAAAATGGATATTTTTGAGTCTCAGTTCAAACAATTAGCATTTCGTTTGACTGTAATTTTTCTGGAGGGATCTCAACAAAAACATGCGTTTGAGATTCAAAATCTTAGAAATTCGAATCTACAGGAGATGGGGGCTATAATCACTACGTGGCAACAAGATAATATCTTGCTAAACCCTCTAGTAAATTTTAACCCACACTATGATTATAATAAACCATCTCCTGTAATTCCAATTCCAGCCATTAAGAAATTAACTCCAGTCTTACTCGAAAGACAAAAAGTTGAATTTCGAAAAAATAGAAATTCCCGCAAGGCAAATGATGACATGAGCATTACGACGCTATTTAAAGCTAGAATCCAGAAAATTTTTGATATTTTCTCCATTAATAAAGATTTATTTTTGGTAAATGTTTCAAAAAGATTTTTGGATAAAACACGTGACAACTATAAAAATTCAGTCGAAAAATACGAAAATGCTCATGAAATCATTTTAATTGCGGTAACAAAAATTAAAAATGATTGGATTGATTATCTTAATGGCCAATCTGCGAGATCCTACAGTGAATTACAGAAAAACGAAATAAATTCTATTTTTTGGAATACAACAACCCCAAATTTGGTTTCAATTGAGACTCTATCCAATAAAGATATGGACGCGGCAATTGCCCTCCTACACAATTTTTTAGGCATCCGTACGGCGTTAGAATGGCCTTTTTCACAAACTAAACATCTGCCCAATAAGGACATTTACGTTACTATTAAAAGTCGGGGACCACTTGTAAATTATATTAAAAAATGTAGTGACTGGGCCCCAATGAATTCAGTTCCTCTAAAAAATGGAGGCTTAACTGAATTAAGTACTTCAACAGTTTACCAAATGTCCCAGGAATCAAAAACACCAAACTCGGTTTTTGAGGAAAATCTCGAGATTTTGGACGATTTATTGACTAACAGAAACGTTACAAATGCACACTTGACTAATACCTCGAACGGGCTACCATCAAATTCTCCTCTTTTTCATGTAAAAAAGAAGGAATATCACAAAAAAGATATTCCGGAATCACTCTCAAAAAAATCTGAGGAGGAATTAAGAGAGGAAAAATACAAAAAATTTTTAGTATAAAAAATTATTTTGTTGGTCAATAGGTCGTCCAGATTCTCGAGTTAAAAATTCTCGAGTTTATAAAAAAGTTCAGGTCTTTTTTAAATAAAAGGACCTGAATTTTTTTATCACAAAATATTTTTTTCAAATGTCATATTTTTGCTTGCGATCTTAGTTTTTTGGTGAGAAATTAAAAAAATAGTGCTCGGTAGCATTTTTGAAAAAAATCACAAATTTTTTCTTACAAATCTTTTACCAAAAAATCACTTTTAATCGCAACCTGAGTTGTTTACTGAATGTCCTAGTAAAAACTATATTGTAAATTCTTCATGATACAGTTCCCTAAAAAGTAACAGAAAATTGTCTTAAAAGATGACCCATAGGCGTTGATGTGATTCAAATCGTTTTACCGATTTAGCCAATCAGGGCCAATGTAATGTTCTTTTTATTCTCGTTAGACATTTAGGGAAGTGTAATAAATTTTTTCAAAAAACATATTAAAATGTTTTTTCATTTATGTATTAAAACCATATCGTTTCACTTCAAAAATAACTCGCTCATTTCGTGCTAAAACTCATCAAAATTATTTTTTTCTCGCATTCCATTTATTATGTTAAAAGTAATTAAGAATAATTACAAAATTTTTAATTATAAAAGGAAAAAACAATATTATTTTCCCTTTATAATTAAAAATCACAAATTCTAGAATTTATCTTAAAAATTCAGAAAATCGCCTAAAAACTTTCGTATGTTTCATGTTAAAAATGTTTTTTGTGTTAAAAAAGATATATTATGTAACTGTTAAAATAACTATAGTTTTCATATTTTAACCAAAATATATTCAGATAATCAAAATCTTTGAGTTCGAAAAAATGTCACGAGATGAGCGAACAATGCAAAACAGAAAAACATCATCATATTTCGTGGAGAATATAGGAATAGTTTTTGCAGATCCTCGAACCCCGAATTCACTAACTTTTCCCATTTCATATCAAGATCATAAAAAAGAAGCTTGTATTCTTCGATCACATTCTGTTGCGCCCCAAACTAGCCACGTTATAGATAAAAATAAGGCTTTAAGACGCACTACATCAGCGAAACTTAATAATCATGTTTCGGGAGCGCAACAAGAACGTGGTCGAAGAATTACAGTTTCAAAGGATTTGGCCAGAATTAAAAGTAAAATTTCCGAAAATCAAATTCGCCTTATGTTATTATCTGCTCAGGGTGATATCAGAGAATCCGCAGAAGAAATTTATAAAATCTCCAAAGAAGGAGATAATATAAATATAGATTTTTGCGCGTGTAATTCTCATAATTCGGAAAATGAACTGAATGTTTATCACGAAGTAAATAAACTTCGAAATCAGAATATGCAACGTATAGATTACAATATTGAAAAAGAGCAAAATTTAACTTTTAGAAATTTTGATAAACATTCTATTCAAAATTCAATACTGACAGATTCTGATTTCGAAGTCCCTACCCAAAAATTACAAGTTCTCTCCCTAAGAGAACAAAATGAACCTTTTCCGAGAAATCGTATCTCTGATTGTCCCGATAGAATGAGATACAAAGTGGGACTCCCACATCAAAATTATTTTTCATCTTCTTCGGAAGAAGAAAAATATAAAAAATCTCGAAATTCAACTGAATCTTCTGATACATTTATTTCAAACGAAAGTTTAAATATTTGGGCTGAACAAAAAGTAGCAAATTTGAAAAAGTCATTTCGATAAATGTAACAAATTTTGTAAGCACCAAAATTACAAAATTTTTTCTTTCGCCAATAAAAATTAAAGGGTACTCACATTGCCATTTGTCTTTGAAAAATATGACAGTTCTTCTATAAGGACACTCTATTTTTCTAGCATGTAACGTTTTTTCTTTCTTTTTTCCAATTCACATAAATAAGACATTCCTTTGTCTCATGATAAAAATAAAAAACTTTGCTAAAACATTTAAAACCAGAAATTGTTTTCAAAAATAAAAATGGAAAATTTTAAGTTTATCAAAGTTTTTTATAATTAAACCCGTCCATTAATGATCCAAACATGCCAATTTAGTCATTTTTTCCGCCATTTATTCTTTTGTATATCTCAAATCTCATCCAAACCTGAAAAATAAATTAATTTAGGATAATATTTTTTTTCAAATAAATAAAAAATATTTTTAGATGGACGTCTTTTCGATTGAACAAGACGATAATTCGAGACTTTCGGAAAACTTTCCACGCGAAACTGTAGCTCTGGCGATAAATATTTCGGAACAAGTTCATCGGGAAACTTTAAAAGACCTCATAAAAAGAAAAAACGAAAATTTGAAAGAAATTTCAAAATGTGAACAATCCATTTTAGATTTGAAAAAAGTTCTTTCAATTTTGGAATTAGGGAATGATTTTTCGTTAGAAGAAATTTTCGATCTAAATGATTTCATGAAATGTCAAAAACTTTTATTACCCCCTGAAATGTTAAAATTTTCGGTAGAAAAATTTGAGGGACAGTTACAAAAATCATTAACAAGATTATCAATTAATCTTGATAATTTTAAAGCGAAAGAAAACTCTCTGATTTCAATAATTTCTGATCATAAAAATAACAAATACGAAACCGTTAAAAAAGTAGCAAGAGCGAAATTAGGAAAATCTAATGCAGAATTAGAAGAAAGGCTAGAGAATCTGAATAGTTCCTCAGATGAAGAATCCACTAACAGAACTAAAAAAGTTAAAATTTCAAAATATTTGGAAATTAAAAATGATTTAAAAATAGATTTGATGATAAATGAATTTTGGGATTTAATAAAAAATTGGGCAGATAAATATACATCTATGACCGAATTTAAAAATTGGGAGCAAAAACTTAAATCTAGGCTTCATTGTTTTTCGGAGGGAAGGGAATTAATTCTGTTAGTGGATTCTGAAGAAATGATAGATTCCTCTACAACGGTTCTAGAATTTCTGAAAATGTGTTTAAAATATTTTAAACCATTTCCAGAAATCAAAACCAAAATAGAGAAAAAATTACTAGCATGGAGATCTAATAAAGCTAATATGATGAGATCAATTTTGGATCTACCTTTAACAAAATGCGATTCACATAGAGTGAAACGCATTATAGATGCTAAGAACCAACTTGAAGATGACATGGGGGTTGATTTGTCACATTTAGCACCGGAAACTCGTAAAATTTGTTATCAGGCATTAGCGAATAAAAAGAGACCGCATTTTAAACAAAATTCTTTTTCAAGAAAAAACACCCCGAGTTTCAACCCTAATTTCAACCCCAATAAAAAGAAGAACTTTAAAAAATCTAATAGAAATCCGAACACGTCAAATTCTAGGTTAATAAAAAACGAATCAAAATATTCAAACTGATTTTTTTCAAATCATTTTTTTATAAAAAATAATTTTAATTTTAAATAGTTATTATTAGTTTCAACCCGCAAATCTTATACGTTGGCGATAAACGACGATGGAAGCGGCGTTCATAAAGATAATAAAAGTTTTAACTGCAATATCTGTTCAAAAAACCATTATCAATATGAACATAATATTTTAAATAATTTAGGATGGGTCCAACTTAAATATTCCCACAATAGCCCACAAAAATTTAATTTCATCA
This sequence comes from Oikopleura vanhoeffeni, assembly GCA_004367855.1. NCBI lineage: Eukaryota > Metazoa > Chordata > Appendicularia > Copelata > Oikopleuridae > Oikopleura > Oikopleura vanhoeffeni. The sequence continues at coordinate 18,243 of SCLH01063185.1, forward strand.
GAAATCCAATAAAACTTTTATTATAGCAGGGCTCACAATACAGATCCCAGTTTAAATTAAAATTATCGCTAAAGTTAAAAAAATATTGATATTTTTTAATCAAATTATTTCGTTTTTTATAAAAACCTTTTTGATACCAAAAAGTTGTACATATAAAAAAATCATTTTAGTATGTAATATTCAATAATAGTTTCAATATATTATTTTGGAAAAATCTAAAAAGTTCAAAACCACAAAGTTCAAAAAAAAATATTTTTGTAAAATTCTAAAACTATGTAATAATCGCTATCTTGTATATAAAATTATGTAAATTACGTGCTTTTATAAAAAATTGTACAAAATTCTATTTTTTTAAATTTTAGATTTATATTTTTATATAACAAATTTTATTTTTTTCAAAGTTTTCAAGAATGTGTGACAGCCTCCAGATAGATCTTATAATGTCTGATGAGGAGGAACCGAAAGTTAAAGTCAGAAAACAGAACAAAGACAAAGTCATTCCAAAAAAGGTGAAGCCAAAAATCAAATCGATTAAAAAATCATCATTTGGACAGGTGAAATTTAATATTTACGAAAAAAAGTACAAATATTGGATTAATCAAGAAAATAGAAAAATTTACGAATTTTTTAAACCAATTAAGGTGAATTTTCTTGTACTTTTTTCTTACAAAAAATTATCCAAGTTTAAAATAAAAAATTCATAAAAAATCGAAAAACGGCAGTAAAATTTGTTAATTTTTATTTTCAGACAAGCGACGAAAATTTCAAATATGTACAATACATCGATGAACACTTAGAAAGCTTCCACAAAGGATGGGAAGTAGTGGTCGATTCAATAAATGTCAATACAAGAAATATTGGGGCAAATATCAAAAACAATGAGATTCTGGATTCGAATATAGAAAATTTAGAAAAAAATCTAAATTTAACAAACGAAAAATTCTCTATATTCGAAGAAGAATCAAAAAAAGTTTTTGACGATTTACAAACATGGTCTAGCGAAGTGGTAAATTCAATTGAACAATTAAGAACCTTATTTTCCGAAAACTCAAATGAGGTGATTAATAATTTAGACGAATTTTTTCAAAAACATTTGATTTTTGATAAACATGCAAATTTTCTCTGATAAAAATTTAACACTGTATAAATTAATTTTATCAGAAAAAATAAGTTTTCATAAAAATTAATTACTTTTCGAGTTTCTAATTAAAATAAAGTCTTTAGCCTCCAAATACTTGGACAATACTGAATCAATTGTCAATACTTCCAAAAAGACAAACTTCAAAAGAACAGAAAAAATTCAATTTTCTGAAAAAACTTCCGTTAACCCTAAATCAAGTTCAATCGGAGAAAGAGTCAAAACCAGAAACGGGAGAAACAACTTCTTATCTTTCAAATTCGGTCAAGAATCAGACCTTTCTAGAGAAAAAATTAGAAAAGAAGAAGTTGTTAACCCCGTTCCCTGGTTTGAATGTGGACAAAAAATTAAAATTACCTCTGAAACAGGATCAAATAATACCAAATTCTCCAATCCACATTTAATTGACTCTAAAATTAAAATTTTAGAATCAGATCCAATTTTTTCTACTATCATTGCAGACCTTAAAATAACTAAGGTGCCCCCAATAGCAAATAAGCTTTCAAAATTTATTTTTTATATTTCAAATAATGAAAATCCCGATTGGAATAATATCCAAATGGGTGTTTTATTATGGATAAAAAACCATAAGGATACAAAAAATAAAATTTTAGAACGAAGTACCGTAAGAGCCGCATTTTTGAGTTTTATAAAACACCTTAAGTCAAAAAATTTAGAATCTAATTTGATAGGAAATAATATTTTACACGAAAATTTCATAAATAAAATCGACAAATTTTTAAAGGGTCATAAAAATACACCGGATAAATTTATACCATTAGAGGATAAATTCATTCACACGAATGCTTATTTTCAATTTCTATATTCAACAATTTCCAAAATCAAAATTCAAGATCCAAAACCTGAAATTGACATTTTCGTAAATATCCCTATTATTTCAAGCGAAGAAGAAGAAGTGTGTCTATTATGGATACAAATGATCAGTTTCACCAGATCTAATGAACTGTATCAGATTATTGCACAATATTTAAAAAATTTAATACGATATCAAAATTTAAAAGACAAAAATGGAAAAAATTTTGATGCAATAGTATGTTACAGTCCAATAAAAAATCATAAAACGGACCGTATTTTAAATAGATTTTCCACCTTCATAATAGCTACCAAAAATAATAAGGATATTTACGAAATGACAATAACGGGAATAGCATTAAGTGTTCTATATAATAAAACAACAAAAATTTTAGAAAATCAAAATTTCTTATGGAATCCTATAGTTTTCCCAATAATATTCAAAAATAAACCTAAAAAATTATCAACACATAGGATTTCAAAAATGATAAGAAATATTTATGAAAAAACCGACTCAGAATTTTTAGGTACTCCATATACGAGTAAGAGATCGGCTATTACATTATTATCATGCTTAGACTTAAACTCAAATCTTATTAAGAAATGTCCAGCCTGGACTTCAGACAAAATGTTCAATCATTATGTCTCTATAGGATGTATTACAAATAGGGAGAGATTATTAAAACTTCCATTTAAAATTCTGAATGAATTCTATACACATTGTTTGGCCTATGATTTTTACAATCCAATTAATTCTGATAAAATTTCAATTAACAAAGACATTTCGTCGGAATTGATTGAAAAAACTGATTCAGACACTGAATCTGTAGATGAAGATTTTTTGAGATTAAAAAATCAGGCTGAAAACATTGTAATAAATAGACATAAAAATTGAACATTTTGTCTGAAAAAACAAATTTTTGAAACTAATTGTAAATAGTTTACCTTAACATCGTCTTTTACCATCCACAATTGTAAACATAAAATAATTCCCATTTTTGACTTTTGAAATTTCTTATTTTTCGTATAAACTCCAATAACTGTAAATAAATCCAATAACCCAATCTCAGAGTATATTTTTCCTTATTTATTAATCCCTTTCAGACCTTGAAAAAAACAAAAAAATGAGAGCCAATAATATTCTATTATTGATTACTTCTCTTAAAAACAGATGCGGAGGCAAGTGCGGAATAATACTAAACACAAAAGAAGTGTTTTGATTGGATGCAGGCCTTTTGCGATATGAATTAATAATTTATACCGTAAAAGACTGTATTCACCTGCTCAAACACTCACTTTCGCATCTGTTTTCTGTTGCTTCAAAATTCTTAAACGCTCAATAAAAACCAAAAAGTTTAAAATTTTTTTTTTCTATGCAAAGAAATGAATTCCAAGATTTATTTTATTTTATAAAATTAATACCGTTGGATGTCACTAGAGCATGATATAAAATTAATAAATGATTTCAGGTCTTTTTATTTTATACCATTCACTTAACTTAATTTTAAAGTGAACATAAAAATAAAAAAACTCTGAAATCATTTATTCTTAGATTTTTTAATTTTTTTCATATTTCACCCAAAAAAATGGTTAAAAAATTAAACTAAAAATCTAATTAAAAGAAAAACTGTATCAGTTTGTATTTTGAATTCAATTTTTTCCAAATTTTTAAATATTTTTTTCTTTTCCCAACCCACCACTTATTTTATAGGCTGAAGATTCGAAACAAACAAAAGAAGTGTTTTGATTGGATACAGGCCTTTTGCGATATGAATTAATAATTTATACCGTAAAATACTGTATCACGCTGCTCAAAACACTCACTTTCGCATCTGTTTCTGTTTGTTTCAAAATTCTAAACCTCATAAAAAACCAAAAAGTTTAAAAATTTTATTTCTAATCAAGAACCGGTTTCATAAACGAGTCTGTTCGAACCTTAGATCTTATATATCTTAAAGTTTCAAGCATGTACAAGCCAGTTCTTCGGGGTAATTTTCCATGTTGTGAAATATACCCTTCAAGCGCCTGAAATCTTCGATAAACTTCCGTTTTCTGCAAAACCTAAATATATTTTTATTATTCTAATCAGTGAAATGGTGGCCTCCAAAATGTTTTTAGAACATTTCAAAAAATAATTTATTTTTTTTAAATTAACGTGTGAAAATTCACACTGTGAATCATATCCCTTTTCACACTTTTGTTAATATCCGGCCCTGATAAGGAAACGTAGGTGTTTTTAAGTATAAAAAAAAAAAAAAAAAAAGAAAAGAGCCAGGGATATAACAAAAGTATGAAAGGTATATTCATGCACAGAAACTAATTTTTAAACATGGTCTTGAAGAAATCAGAAAAAAATCAAATTAAGTGAATATATAAGAGAGATAATTTGTTTCTGATAGCGGCTTGATTTACGCGGTTTGTCAAACATGTCAGAAATCAATATGATTACATTTTTTCCATTTAGATTCCAAACTACAGCCTGAGTTCTCTCAGTTAACTGCGTTTTCAAGTCGAAAAAAATAATTGAACGGATGATTGGTCAATGTTCAGAAATAACTGTCTATTAACGCAGGAAACAAGAAAAATGCAGGCTGTATCTTTTTGAAAATTTACAATACAGTGGGTCAGTAACTTAAGGGGTGTCAGGGCTCAGGATTTCGGTCTTTTTTGAACTTTGGAACTAATAGTTGAAGAACTAGAGATCAATAGAGTTACATACTTCACGGTTTTAGAAAGCTCAAACAATTCTCGTCATTATGACAATTCGTAACGATTTCATAATTTCGGAGTAGCGCTCAAAGGGTATAAAAGGTTGGAAAAATGACGATTTTTAAAGTCGATCTCCTCCGTGAATATAAAGTGAAATTTTATTTAATTTTACACTTGCGAGGAAACTAAAATTCAATAAAATGTTGGAAAAGGATTTTTGAATTGTTGCTCAGAAAGCTCTGAGCGCCAAAAATATGCTATTTCAGTCATTTTTTTGTTTCCCCAAAAAAAATCGGGGAAAAAAAATTTCTCGCCTCCGTCAATTTTATACAGATTTTCAAATGACATGAAATAGTTGGTTAAACAATTTTCAACAACTTGTTGGAAATTTTTTTTAATAGTTCATCTTGTTACGTAAACAGGGTGCACATTTTACGCCAGTATAAATATTTTTTTGCTCCAAAATCATCAAGAAACCCGAATATATAGAATCGACCCTCTGGGAATTCATTTTTGATCAGTTTTAAGGAACGTACTGTTGTAGTTTTTCAAGGAGAGTTAAATTACGATTTTCAAATTTCATTTTCATTGACTTTTAAATTTTGTTAAGAAATTAATTGCAATTTTCCTTAGAAAATTTGTGTAATACATGTGGGAATAAAAACTTTGATAAGTCTACCAAACAAATTGCATTTACCTTTGTGGCCCTGTGAAATTGGAATTGACAAATGTTTGAAGTTGTCCAATAATTTCTTGTTTGTTGAAAATCTAACTAAATCTAACTGCGCGGTATTCCCTCAGAGTACGTAATCAAAGCCTTATGGTCGGTACACACATGAATAAATAGCTATGATTTTTCATTTGGCTCTATGAGTCAATCAAAAACGGTTACGAACGACCCTGTAATTCGGTTTAATAGTGCGCCGATAACGGAAAAAACCGTGTAAGCGTGGGACATTTCTTTGGATTTTCGCCAATCATTTTTAAAATTACTGAATTACCCAGAAAATATTTACAAGTTTTTTATATCAAGTGAGAATTCTGAAATCGCCAAACTTATTTCGAGAAAAAATATAAAATTTATTTTTTTTCGAGATTTCAAAAAATCCTAAAAAAAACTAGACAAGAATACGAACTTCTAAGTTTTTTATTTTGGAGATTCCCGTATTTCATTTCAGTTAAAAATAAATATATTTTTTTGTCAAAAACGGTCCCAACACCTTAAATTAGGTTGCAAATAATCTGGCGCCGAATAACGGAGAAACCGTGGTAGCTAGGACAAGTTTTGGTATTTTGCCAATCATTTTTGAATTACTGAATTACCCAGAAAATATTTACAGTTTTTTTTCTTAGCACTACACCGTTTCCCACAAAAGCTGCCCTGACCACAACCACTTAAAGCTTACAAAACCGCTTTTTTTCGACATGTGAAGCTTCAACTATTTACAGCAGGGTCGCGGCGTATTACGGGTTAGTAGATTACCTACGCAAAAACTACCGTAAGCCTCCGCAACCTACACTCATAAAATATAAACTTTTCTGCGTGCCGGCGTATAGTTAAGGCAAAAGTAGGGTTTTTTTTCAAAACTTCTAGGCAAAAAGATAGCGTTTTAAAGCCAATAGATAAGAATTTCTGAGAATTTTTAGCGTAAATGAAAAACCATTAAATTAATTAAAAGTTTTACTTTTAATTTTATCAATCTAGTACAGTTGATTTGTCTTAAAAATTTTGCACAAATTTTTGCTCAAATAAATCCTATCAATATTTCAAAGGCCATTTTCAACATAACTATTTATATTTTGTTTGAAATCCAGTTGAAGAAATCTTCTGGAAATATTTTTGCTATAGATAAGTGGCAGGGCAACTACATCTACACTATTTCTTTGTAGTGGTTGTATTAATGTCACAATTATTTCCATTCCTATAAAAATATGGTTCTAGAATAATGAATCTCCGCATGAATACGAAATGCATACAGGGGGCAATAACGGCCCCAGTCGCTTATAAAAATCTTTATTTAATATATTTGTTTAAACAAAAATTAAATAAGATATATTCTAGAACCTAAATCGAATTACTGCGTGAAATCAATTATCCAAAAAGGTAGTTTTTGAGGTTTCCCAAACATGTACTTTTGGCCATTTGTGATGAAAAATTGACCAAAAAATAACCCTAAATTCTTACTCTGACTGCCCTTACTAAATTATAAATTCTAGGTCTTGGTTTTAAATTGACCAATCAGAGCGTATCTTCAATCAGTCTGAG